>PVLA01007226.1:100000-108905 GCA_004027455.1 Hydrochoerus hydrochaeris | reverse complement strand
CCTCCTCCATGAGCTCTCCCACCCAAAGCTCCCGCATAAACTCTCTCACACTACTCACAGAAGGTAAAATTTCACAACCAGTCCTCACAAAGGGGTTATCTAGAGGGCCTCCAGCAACCCCCCTGGAGTCTCCACCCTCGACTCCATATTGAGCATTACATAAAAACATACACATGTGAACTACACAAATTACAATTATAAGTACAAAACATTTCAAGATCCCCGTGCCCAATTCCCACATGCAGCGTCCTTTTCCTGGAGAAGCGATTGTCACAAGGCGTGGATGGACTAGGACGTGGCATGGACAGAAAAGGGCGCCGCACCTCTTAGCAGCATTGTGGAGGAATAACTCATGTCCCACACGGTTCTCCCACTGGAAGTGTGTAACTCAGCGCTTTCCAGTCTGTTCCTTCACAGGCCTGTGCAGACATCACCAGAAAGAAACCTCCGGATCCCTTTACTCGCTGTGGTGGTGCAGAAGGCGTCCTCGTTATACACCATCTGGGGTCACAGGGAACTGGGGGAGAGGGGTGAGCGCACTGTGGGGAAGGGACCGGCCTTTCCTTAGCAGGCTGCGCTGGGCTGCAGTTCTCCCTGCAGGAGGCGCCGCCGTGCACAGGGCGGCTCCCCAGTAACTGCGGCCGCTGGGAAATCCGCCCTGCGGTTCCATTTCAGCCTGATGGGAGTGTCAGGGCTCATAAAGACTGCATTGTGAATTCCGTCCCCGCCACGGGCTCTCGCTTTTCCTCTCAGAGGGGCTGGGGCTGACGGAATCTGAGCGCAGTGTGTGTTTTGCTTCAGCAAAGAGGCTGTTGTGATCAAGCGGGCTGTGCTCTAGCTGGGCGGCCTTAAGACAGGAACGTGCATTTGGGCGGCGTTTCCTAAGGCCTGTGTGGTTCGCTCTCATTTGCTTTCTTTCTAAGTTTCAGAGACCAGAGTGGTGCAGACAATCTAGTGCATTTTTACTTTATAATGACCCGGATGTGACTAGACTTTCCACTGCCAGCAACCCGCTACCACAAAATGCACAGATCTTTTCGTTGCTGAGAGCCCGAAACACCGAATTGACCCAAGAACAGAGTAAAATGTGAACAGAAGACAGGACCCGCTAGGTAGCTTCAGCTCGGGGTGTCCAGGAATCCCAGGATCAGATGCATCAAGTGCCACATCAGATATATTGCTCTGAGAGTGGAAGCCCTGGCTAATATCGCTCTCCCCAAAAGCGCAATTGTTCTGTGTGTTATTCTTATAAAGATACAAGGGAAGGCAGTTTGGGGTTTTGATTTTTGCCTGCGAAGACAAGCAGTGCTCGGCTGAGTCTCTGAGGTTCTGATCCTCAGCTCCCTCTGCCGGCAGAAGCGGAGTACTACGAGCTCTTTGTGGAGGTTTTTCCCAATTAAAGGGGCTAAATAAAATTGTACAGTTGATCTCACAGTTCCCAAAGACAAATCAAAACTTTCCCTGTACCCACGGATGTGGGAGGGAGGATTAGACAGTCTTGGTGCCCGACAAGGAGGCCCTCATGCAAGGAACGTAAACCAATGCGAGTTCTGGGGAGGGGGTTTTGTAAGGAGGAAATTCTCAGGAAGGGTCTAGATCCCTTGCTGAACCATGCTGCATGGTAGGGACTGTGGCTCCCATCTGAAATGGCCTGCACAGGGCATGCGTTGAAGACTCGGTGACTGGGGTCACCACGCATCTGGGGGTATTGGATGCTGGCAGAACTTCAGAGGGGAGGTATCTTAAAAGGGCTCTTGGGCTAGGGCCCCAGACTCAAATCCACTCTCCCCTCCTCTCCCTTCTTCTGCCTTCCTTTCTCTCTTTCTCTCTCTCTCTCTTTCTCTGTTCTGGCCACCGGAAATGAGCAGCTCTGCCCCACCACACACACCCTCCATGATGTTCTGTCTCACACAGGCAGAAGTAACAGAGCTAGCTTACTGTAGACTGAGCCAAGATACGTCTTTCCTCCTTTAAAGTGCTTGTCTCTGTTATTTTGTCACAGCAATGAGAGCTGACATTTACATCAAGGCTCTTAGTATGTTGTCATTTAGGCTTTGATCTCTGGGTTGATGAGACGATACGTCACTTTCTCTATAATCTGCTGTGGTCTAGATCTAGGCTGTCTCTCCAAATCTTTATTTGTGTGGAGGGGGACTCAGTCATGGGGTTGCTTGCTCATCTGTAGATTCAGTGACTAATATAAGTTCAGCAGCTGAGTGTGCTGCTGAGAGGTGGGGCCTGGCCAGGAGAGGTGGTCACTGAGTGTCTGCATCCTTTGCAGAGCTGCTCCTTTCAGAGTCTGCTTCCTGGACACCATGATGTGAGCAACTTTCCTCCCTTACACCCTTCCTGCACCCTCTTTCTGCTTGAAGGCAGCTGGCTATGGGCTGCAAATGTGAGCCAAAGTAAACCCCTTCTCTTTTAAGTTATGGGAAGTTTGTCCCAGGAGCTAGAAAATGACCAAGTACCTTTTTAGAAGTAGACAGTAACCAACTGCTGCTTCTTTAAAGCAAAGCAAGGGTTTTTTTTCCTTAGTTAATTCTTATATTAGCTTTCAGTCACTATGACAAAATACCTGAGAGAAATAACTTTAAAGGAGAATTTGGGTTAATGACTTCACAGGCTTCAGTTCATGGTCATTTGGCCCAACTGTTATTAGGCTTGTAATAAGGCAGAAACTCATGGAGGAAAATATGATAGAACAAATCTGTTCACCTCGAGGCAGCCTGGAAATGAGAGAGAGAAAGAGACCATGGTTTCAATATCCCCTTCAAGGCCGCACCCCCATGACCTCCCTTCCTTCCTCCAGGGCCCACCTTTTAAAGGCTGGGCTATTCTCAAGAGTGCCGACCAAGACTTTAGCACATTTCAGATCCAATCCATAAGACTGCTGTTAAGTCTTACTTGTCCCCTGAGTAGGGGGTATTGGGGTTAACAAGAGAAAATGAAACTTTTTAGAAGTAGATTGCTCTTAAATTATTTTAAATATGAATGCATTTCTGGAAATGGCATATTTCTTTGGATTTATCCAAAAATTTAAAGACTAAATTAAAATGACTTAGTTGAAGTAAATACATTTCATTTACAAATTCAATGATAAATGTGCATATGACTCTTAAGCTACATTGCTAAAATATAAGAAACACTTCTAACACTTGAGATTCAGGCCAGATTTACTGTTTAATTGAAAATGTTTCTTCTGCTTCTGAAATCAAAGACTTTTAATTTTCATTACATTCTGTTGAGTTTTATTGGTTCTTCTTTGCCCCAAGAAATGGGATCTAAGCTTCATACACGTGTGTGACCCTGAGGACTTTGCAGCCGACTTCACCTCGTGTCCTTTCTTGCATCACATCAAAGCAGGAGGAACAGTGGACCAAACCCAATCCTGAACCAAGGCTGGGGATGTGAGCACCATCTCTGGCAGTGGCACCAGGGTGAGGTTCTTCAGTCCACACTGGGTTACTCACAACCAGTGGCGCTTTCTGAGCACGCATTATCTGGCAGCTCGTCTCGTTTTGAGAACCCTTACTGTGCTTCTGGGTAAAGCACACCCCCAATGGGCCTCACCCTTTTATGCTCCAATCCCACCCCAGGGATTACTGCAGGGACTCTGTTTTACAGTCACCGTGACTACCCCAAGGGAGTGTGTGAGTGTGTGTGGGTGTGTGTACATTTCAGTACCTGCTCATTGAGTGGTGTGGTCCAAGGGCTAGGCATGTCCGAAGTTGGTTAGATGGTTTCCTCTCCAAGTTGTATTTTATATTTAATTGATGCGTGATGGTTGTACATATCCATGGAATGCAGTGTGATATTTTACACATAGACGTTCTGTAATGATCAAATCTGAGTAATCCGCGTATCCACCCCTCACCCGAATAGCTTGCAGTGAGAGCGCGCAGAAGCTACTCACTGTTCGTAAGCACACAGCACGTGAGTGTTTGCAGACAGTTAATGTGAAGGAAGGGAGGGTGCTCAGACAAAGCTAGAAGGACTAGGGTGATGTCTGAATAGCTCTGAGAACTGTAAAGCTTGCGCTTTAGATTATTTTACTTGAGGTAGAAAAGGGAAGAAAAATGGCTGAGGTACCAAGGCCAAGCTCGGATTATTGCATTATTTTCTAATATACATTTAAGAATGAGAAAGAAAGACAGAGGAGAGAATGTGATATCATCCATAATCTTCAACCTAAAAATAGAATATCAGACTTTCTTTACAAAATCAGTATATTTGAATACTTACTCAAAACAGGCAAGCATGGCAAAGAAACCAAATCAAAATGGAAAATAAAATTAGAGTAGAAACAATCAATAAAAATCCAGTTTCTTAAAATGACTAGCGAAATTGACAAATTCTGGGCAAGGCTGGTCAAGGAAAAAAAAACAAATGGTACAAGCAAAATGATTTTAGAAATATAAAGAAAGACATAACTGCAGATAAAGGGGACTCAATAAATTCTAAAAGAATGCTTTATGTACATTTGAAAATTCTAGATATAATTATTGGTGTTCAAAAATAAATACATTACCAAAATTGGCTAAAGGAATAGAAAATTTTTGGAGAACAATAATTATAGAAGAAATTATGTCATCAAAAATTTATTCCCAAAATAAGCATGAGATTCAGAAATTTTCTAAATTATTCTGACTAATCCTTTAAAGAAAGATACATTTGGGCTGGGGATTTAGCTCAGCAGCATAAGTGCCTGCCTGGCAAGTGCGTGGTCATGAGTTCGATCCCCGGTACCCAAAAAAAAAGAAAGAAAGAAAGATACATTTTAAATTATAAAACCATATCCAGATAAATATAAAAATGTTAACAAAAAAGGTTAACAAACATCAACACTAAAATAGACAAAAGAATATACACAAAGAAAACTAATCCAATCTAACTCATAAGCATTGATATGAAACTCATAAATTCTTAGTAGTTAAAATGTAGCAATATTCTTTTAGAACTAAATATGTGGACTCAGTGCCATATATTTATATATAGATATATATAACATAAACTAGTTTTTTTGAGAATACCTATTAATGTTATTATCTATGTTGACAAAAATAGAAGAAAAAATTGTATGAATGGGTTCTAAAAATAATTTAATAAGATACAAAACTCACTGGTACTTTTCAAAGGACTAGCAGACATTAGAGTAAACATCTAACTTGCTTTTATATCTAGCATCATAATCAACGGTAAGATATTAACTAAATGTCAATAAAAGTTAGGAACAAGTTGTGGATACTTAATACCTCGGCTATTTTCAACACTACAATTCCTGGCCAGTATCATTAATCCAAAACACATAGTGAGGTGAGAGGAGTGAATTTTTATTGTTTAAGAGATGATACTGTCTGAACTAATAAAAACTTCTATCTGGAAACAGAATAGCCAAAAACAACTTGGCCAGAATAAAAATCAATAAGGAAATATAAATGGTTTCCTATACAACACTCCACCCATTACAATTAAAAATCCCTCTTCACCATAGTAGTCTATATTGTAGAAACAGATAAACAAAGAAGCACATGAAACTTAACAGAGACAACTATTAAACTTTTCTAAGGTTCACATAATCCCTCAGTAAACAAATTTTAAAATATGCCAAGCTCCTGAATGGGAAGGTATCATTTCTCCTGCTTGTAGAAATTCAATAAAATCCCATAAATACCAGAAAAAGTTATTACCAGTTCAGAAATAGAGATAAAGAACTCTCCTCTTGCACTGTTTGCCACCCTTCTCTGACTAGGTACCTCTGCTATTTGTGAAAAAATCATCAATGAAGTCATAATCTAGACAGCATGGTATTAGTCAGCTGTCTGATTGCGGAGACACAATACCTGACACCAACAATTTAAAGGAGAAGTTTGGGGGCTGGGGATTTAGCTCAGTGGCATAAGTGCCTGCTTTGCAAGCATGGGGTCATGAGTTTGATCCCTGGCACCAAAAAAATAAAATAAAATAAAAATAAAGGAGAAGTTTCATTTGGCTCATGGTTTTAGTAGATTCAGTCCATGGCCATTGGCTCCAATGCAGAAACATTATGGCGGAAGGATCTAGGGAAGCAGAGAATGGGAACAGTGCCAGAGAGGAAGGGGTCAGGGACCAGATAGGTACCCAAGGTCATGCCCCTGTGACCCACCCAGACACACCCAGGGTTGTGCTTCACCAGTTCCCGGGTCATTCCCAAGCCAATCACATTGACACAGTCAAGCTTAAGTATCACAGAAACAAAACTACAGCATCTCACACTGATGATAAGCCACACCACAGTCGGTAGCATGGGCTTCCTCCTTCATCCTGGTATTCACTTGCCCAGAGTGCAGGGATGCTGGGTAGAGCGGGGTGCTCTAGCTGAGTCCTGTGGAGCAGAATTCACTGCCAGGGCATTCAGTCCCTGGAGGAAGCAGAGAGGGGTTCTGCAGATCCCAGAGGCAGAAATTTATTCTTTCTATGAAAGGAATCATTTCCCTCAGCTGGTGTGGGGAGAATGGGGTGGGAAGTCCTGGCTGAGAAGCATGGCACTGAACATGGGTTTCCCTTACGTACAGTGAGGTTGCTTACCCCTTCTCCAAAATGCTTGGGCTAGGACTTTTTTGTTTTTTTTTTTTTTGAGACAGAGTCTCGCTTTGTAGTGCAGGCTTCCTTGAACTCACTATGTAGCCCACGCTGACCTCAAATTCACAACAATTCTTCTGCCTCAGCCTTCCAAGTGCTGTGATGACAGATATGTGCCACCACACCTGGCTTGGCCTAGGATTTTAGTTGTGTATTTTTGTATTTTAGAACATTCACATATTAGCAGTGGAATATTTTGGGGATGGGACCCAAGTCTAAGCACAACATTCGCGTTTGTCTTACGTGTTTCTGATATGGTTAGCTTGAATAACTGAATTTTCAGTTTAAATTTTAATGTGGCTGCATTTTGGCTGTGACCTATCACTGGATGGCAGATGTTTTGCGTATGTGGCATCAAAGCTCAAAAAGCTTTAGATTCTGGAGAATTTAAGATTTTGGATTTTCAGATGGGGATACTCCCCTGGTATCAAATTGAATTTACACAACTTCACATTAGTATAGGAATAAACACAGTGCTTACCAGAGCAGAAATACGAACTAAGCCAGGGCGTGTGATGAACACCTGTAATCCTGTATTGTGTGGGGGCTGAGGCAGGAGAACCGTGAGTCGAGCTTACTCTGAGCAACGTGGTGACTCAGTGAGGTCCTATCTCAAGGAAAGGGGGACAGGGCAGGGTGTAGCTTTGTTCAGAGGCCCTGGGATCAACCCCAAGCACCACAGAGAAAGAGATAAACACTAACACACTTTCAAGTATATAAGTAGTTATTATAATATAAAAATCATGGTGTCCACATATTAGCAGAAAATCTAATTTATCCTTGCTTAATAATTATAGGAAATTTGTTTACTCCTGTAACTGAAAAGTCTGAGCAGAAATGAAGAAAAATGGTTTGAGGCAGGGCTTACGCTGGGAACTTTAAAATTGCATCAGTGAACGAGCACCTCCTTTGTTCCATTGCAGGTGATGTCGGCCTTCGTCTGTATCCAGGTCTCATTATAAATGCTAGAGGGCCTTCTCTCTCACACCTAGCACAAAAACTCACCCGTGTCTCAGCATCCCAAGCTGAGCCCCTAATTTCACTTTAATTCGCTTACATCGCATGCCTAAAATCAACATGGCCATTGTGATAAAGTTTTCAAACCTTTCCCAACCCTGAGCATAGATTCCATTTACACAAACCGGAGGCCAAAATGAAGCCAGAAAGATTCTCAAGTGGAAATTCGTAGTTCTGTTTCAGAATGGGAGATAATGATACTTGTACAAAAGACTGGTTTCTGCCACACAAGTTTTTCAGAATAGTTGGACAATCAATAAATGCATATCTATATGTATATCTGTCTTTATTCTCTATCTATGGAAAGAAGTTGGCTCTTAACATTGGACTACTTTCCCAGTCCCAGGGCAATGACATATTCCATAGTTAAAGCAGTCTTTTGTGTGTTAAAACAGGTCAAATGTATACAGTCAGCTCTCCACATAGGTGGGTTCCACAACCACAGATTCAGCCAAGTGTGGAGCACACGTGGTACTGTGTAGCTGGGCTTGAGCATGCAGACAATTCTTCTTGTCTTTATTCCCTAAACAGTGCAGTGTGATGACTATTTAATAACACATACATTGTATTAGCTATTATAAATCATCTGGAGATAACTAAGACATACAAGAGGATTGTATAATTACATGCTAATATCATGCCATTTTACATACAGAATTTCAACATTTTCAGATCTTGCTATTCTCTTGGAGGTCCTCATTCCATTCCCTATGAATACCATGGGACATCTTACACGGGCATTTTTACCTATATAAGCAGTTACATATATATGCAGGCATATATCTATAAGTATATATGCATACCACATATACTGTATTTGTATGTTACAGATGTCTATATAAATATACATATTTGTATTAGGAAACACTGGAGAATAAGCAAGAATCTAGTTTAAATGGTGAAATGTAATGAATGACAAGAAAGAAGTTGGGAGAACAAAGTCAGAACAGCAAGAAGACTTTCTTGCGTATGTCTTTTCACATAATTTTGATGTTTCTTGTATATAAATATATGACTTAGTGTTTAAAATGTAGAAAAACTAAATTTGAAAAGGCATCAGAAGAAATACAAGAACATATTGACAACCTTAGGGTAGGGGAGACTTTCCTAGAAAAAGAGAAATCAAATATAGAAATTATAAGAGGAAAAAAAGCCTATATATTGGTATCATTGATTTAAAAATTCATAACTGTTTCACAAAGCACAAGGGCATTTAAAAGAGGAGGTGATGATGGATGGAATATATGCAACATGTTTCAAAGAAATAGGA
>PVLA01007226.1:0-95000 GCA_004027455.1 Hydrochoerus hydrochaeris | reverse complement strand
ATATAAAAAAACAGGTCAATAGTTGAGGGTAAAGGAAATGATAAAAGTTTTCTACAGGAAATCTATTTTGTATGTAAAGAAGCAGAGAGAGTAAAAGTAAAAGGATGTAAAAGATATATGCCATGCATATACCACATCAGTGCTGATCAAAAGAAACCCAGCATGGCCACGAAGTAGACTCTAGAGCCAGCATAGCCTAAGCATGCTGAGCATCATGCCATGATGCTGAAGGGGCCTAGTCATCAGAGAGACATAGCAATCCTAGACAGTACGCACCAAACAACAGATACCCAAAATACAGGAAGTGAAGACTAATAAAAATGAATAACTATATAAATAAATCCACAGTTATGTTTGGAAACTTCAACACTTTGTCTTCAGCAGTTAACAAAATAGGTAGACAGAAAATCCATAAGGATACAGAAGAATTGCACACTCACAGCCCTACCTAACGTTTTTAGAACCGTCAACCCAGTACTAGTGGAATAGACATTCTTTCCAAGAACACATGGAATATTCACCAAGAGGCTATAAAACCAACATCAACAAGTTTAATAGAATTGTGAACATACCCAGCATACTCTCTGACATGACAGAATTAAATTACATAAAAGAAGAAACATCCCCAAGTATTTTAAAATTAAACGTCACACTGCTAAGTAACCCATACATCAAAAAAAAGATCACAGTAAAAATTCCAAAACGGGGGCCTGGGATTTAGCTCACTGGCATAAACACCTGCCTTGTAAGCTCGAGGTCATGAGTTAGATCCCCGGTACAAAAAAAAAAAAAAAAATTCAAGTAGAACAAAAATGAAAATGTAGCATATCAATACCATGACTTAGCTGAAGCAGTGCTTAGGAAAATTTATAGCATTGAACACTTTTATTAGTTCAGTGGAAATAGGTTAACTGGGTTAATAAGTAGTGATGCTTTTAAGTTCTTCCAGGCTAGAAAGAGTTTTTTGTTGTTTCATAATTTTTTATTTGCTCCTTATGCTGAGAAGACAAAGACAGAAGAGCCACTGAATAACTGAGGCTGCACTGGCTTCCACAAAAGGCCACCTGCACCCGTTCTTAAAGTCCAGTGCCATTGGAAGACACCTCTGTCTGCGGCTCAAGTGGATCTGGCAGCTTCCCCAGGCCTTTCCTGTACTGTTCCCAAGCCTAAGCTCATCACAGCTGAGATTGTCCCCAGCAGTGGTGTCACCTCTTAAATACAAAAAAGATAGTTATTTGGCTCACGTGATCTTCTCTGCCTGTTTTCTGCCCAGCCTCAGTTTCATTTACGGTACCGAATTGTGAAGTCACACCTGCTTGATAGCAAAAGAACTGCACACAGTCAGCGAAACAGAGACAGTGAGGAACTCAAAAGGGGGCAGACGCAGAGGGCTCTGCAAAGCTGGAAGGCGAGGCCGTCTGCTAGGAGAACGCAGGACTGCGATTTCCTGTCCCCTGGGTGGACCAGGTGAGGTTATCTAAGGAAACCCTGCTGGGTTTAAAGGGCAAAAATATATTTTGTTTCCTTTGAGGACGGGGACTGAGCTCAAGGGGATGTTTCCAACAAGAAACTCTGGGATTTGAAAGCCCCATCAAGAGAACATGGGTTTGTGAGGTTTGTAGAACAGATACTGTTGGTAGGAAGGTTTTACTCTCAGTTTCATTAAACCCGTTCCTAAAAATACTTTGTGACAGGTTAGATCTGGACCACGTATAAGTGTTCGTCTTGCTCTAGATGTGAAGGAAGTTTCCCTGTAATAAGGAAGGACAAAAGTTGCCTGCATAACCAACTTCTGGCTTAAGCTGGTTTTGCTGAATTAAACAAAGGAAGCAGATTCTTCAATGAAGATAAAGTCTCTAATTAGCATGTAAGTGAATCAGATGCTGATGCATATAATCACTGCTTGGGGGAAATAATCAAACCCCATGACCACCCACATTTTTTTTCTGCCTTAGCGACTTGTCTGTGCAGTAAATAATTAGCTTCTTGATTTTGAAAGAGGGTGGCATTTGGAAGATTCTGCAAATAGTCTTTCCTCACTCCGTTTTCATGGACCCATGTAATTCTATCCTTCGGCTGCACCCAGACTGCCTGGGTAATTTTCTTATGGTATATATAGAACATTATGGAATGAGCTGCTCTATTTTTGTGTCCCGTAAGTACAGAAACCCTCCTGGTTCTCAGACACGTGACTTCCAGTGACGCGTGTGTGACAGGTTCCCCAGAGCCATCCCGAACTCAGCCGAGGCCCGCTGCAGTGCCTGCTTCTGGATTTAGAGTCCGGTGCAAAAACCACATTTTAGACAGAAGAGAAGGAAGGGAAAAAAGGTTTTCAGCTGTCTTAGGGTCGCTGGCCGAGTCTCAAAATGAAACTGACCAAGCAGATTAACAGGAGAGCAGCATATAAGTGGACTTTGTGTGTCTTTCATGATGTAGGGACTTCATGAAGAAATGAGTAGCCCTGATGCCAACTTCAGTGAACTGCTGAGTAACCGTGGAGGACGGAGGGACGATCCCATGTGACCAAGCAGGGAGGAATCTTCTGCAAAGAGAGAGAACAAAGCTCTTGCCTTTGGGCAGAAGGGGGACAGTTGGCTGACGAGTGTCCAGCGAGAAGGGTGGGTGGAAGGAGGTCAGAGAGACCTTCCTGCTTTGGCAGTCCTCTCAGTTTTCTTCAGCTTAAAATACTCGGTGGACCAAGAGAGTGTACTTTGGTCAGTGCACCCTGAAGAATAAATACAAATTTTAAATGAAAAAAGGGTGGGCTGGGGTGCAGCTCAAAGGGTTCAGCACTTACCTAGCATGTGCAAGGCCCAGTACAGAAAGAGAGAATTAAATGAAGTCTGGAAAAGAATCAGTTTCCAATAAGAAAAGTCCTTAGAATAAATAATTTTAAAAAACACAGAGAATTGCAATTCAAATCATGAAGGCAGATTCCAAGTAGGCAGGTGATAAGTACAGTCACACAAAGACAGATCAGGAGAAATAAAAATTTATATCTACACGTGCATAAATGCCTAAGAGCAAACAGTGTGTAACCAAGTATGTTCATTTGGTGAAGTATAATTTGTTTTCTTGTTCATATTTTGCCCAAAGAATATACATTACTTTCATCACCAAGCAAGAGGTGTGTCATTTTCCTGGAAAGAGAAAAAAGAGCTTCTAACAGAGATGCTTTGACCATAAAGTAACCAGAAGAAAATAAAACACTGTGAAACCAAGTTAGATGGGAGCAAGATGGTTTAGCCAGAAGTCAAAACAGCACAGTGTAGAAGGTGCTCAAATCCCTTTAGTATGTAAATTCTTACTTCTTGGACAATGATTTCACATGTCTTTCCTGTGCAGTTTCATACTCTACCCTCACTAATCACTGGGCTTTTGTAGTAGAAATTCATCAGCATTTCTGACTTTGAGTTTCAGAACTCGGGGTCGCTGATCTGAAGCAGCTGAAGGCAGGAAAGAGACTCGGATCATTGCAGTGCCGTGTGTAAAATCAAAATGCACGAACGTTGGGCCCTTTGCGTGGAAGTTATTAAGAGGTTCCGGGGGCTGCAGAGAAAGCTGAGCCAAGCCAGGGCTCTTCCAGCTGTGGAGCTGTGATGGTCACAGGCTCAGGAGATGACAAAACCCGGAGCCAGACGAATGTCACCAGAATCTTGCTTTGACACCAGCTGCCTGGTTTTGAAAACCTAACCTGTCAGAGCCTCGGTCTCCCCATCTACAAAACTGGAGGCTGCTCTGAGTGTCTCTAACAAACTGATTAAACAGTGTGCGAGAAGATTCAGCACAGTGCCTGGCACACAGCTCAACATAAGGCAGCCTCTCTCCCCTCCCTTAAGCACCCGTCTCCTCCATCGCCCCATCCGACAGGACACAGGGAAAGCAACCGCCACAAAGTCCTGTTCATTTCCTCCACTTACATTTTACTTTAAATAATTCTGGTTACCATAAATAAGAATTCAGAAGAGTCATGATGTGGCACCGTGAAATAGGACCTTTTGTTTTTCTGGGGGGGTTGTTTGTTTGTTTGTTTTGGTACCGGGATCAAACTCAGGACCTTGTGCTTGCCAGGCAGGCACTGTGCCACTCAGCTGTATCCCTGGCTCTACGATTTAAAATTAAATCCTGAATCCCTAAAAGCAGATTTTATAGAAGAAAGCACTATAACGTGTCGATTTCCAGGCCTGTTTTTAGACTGTATAGTCTGTTCTCCTTCATTTCATTTTCCGCATAAATGGGAACACAGCTCTTTCACCAGGTACCATAAAGCATTTTTTAATGGAGTAAAAATCAAATTTGGAATTTTCTTTAAAATGGGAAATTACCTGAAAAGGGGGGAGGAAATGGCTTCTAGGTAGTTTCTGTCTTGTTTCTGAATGTATTGAATGGAAAAGAACTAGATGAACCTCCCAGGTTAATATCCGAGCTAGAACAAGGCCAACGTCCACTGCAGGGGGTCGGACCACTGCTTCTCCCAGTGTGAGAGACTCATGGAGGGGGGGAGTGTGTAAAGTACAGGTTTCGGGCAGCATCAAACGCTCTGAAACCCAGAAGTGCCAGGTCCACCTGCTGGTGATTCTGACTCACTCTCAGGATGGACAGACATAGCCATATGCACCTTCTGCAGCCAGAAATACCAGGGGAAGCCTGGGTGGCTCAGCTGATGGCAAAGGTGTCAGCAGCAGAACTGGCCTTTCTGCGGCCCCTCTCTGTGGATCAAGGCAGAGCTGCTTATGTATATACGGGGTTTTCCCCCAGCCTGAGACTGATCCCATCTAGAGAAAGTGAAACCTAGAGGTGATCACTGGTCTCCTAGCACAGGAAGAACTTCACACACCCCTCACGCTGAATCCTCTCAGCCCCGTGTGGCGCTGAGCGCTGGAAGCCAGCCCGTGCCTGAGTCCGCCCACCCACGGTCTGTTTGCCTTGAATCTGTGTAAGGAGGTGCTGCCAACAGCCACCAACAGCCTGCACTGGACTTGGGCCACTCCCTCAGGGATGCTCATCTTGTGTTCATTCAACCACTTTCCTTTATCCGGGCTTTCAGAGCTAGAATACCTGTTTGCAAAACGGTCCAAGCTGAGGAGTGTAATCCGTTGCCATAACGTGGAAGACTGTTACCCAGTCGGCATGGGAACCGAACTTGCAGTCCTCTATCCCAGTGTCCCAGAGCTACAAGCCGGCACTTGCTAACCTGTGTGACTGAAGAGTTTCCCACGTATGTGGATCCATGAACACACCCATGCCAGATCCTGAGGAGACCCTGAGGACCAGGGCTCCAGATCCTAAGCACACTTCGAGTCTCAGAGCACCAGCGTTGAGTAAACTGGTGGCCCTGGCATTAGCACATGTTTACGGAATGTCTTTGTGTTGTGGACCTATTTTTTCCTGAAAAAGAGAGACTCGGAGGATTTCACTGGATGCAGTGTGTGCAGGTCACTTTGCCTTTACTTGCTCAGCTGCTCCCACTGTACTCAGAGCATTGTGGGGAGACCAGCTCCCGGGTCCCTCCCTCCTCTGAGTCTCCCATGTGCTTTGTGACCGCTTGGCTCACGCTGGACCGTGTAGTCAGTGAGCTCTGTTTAAACATGAATCTGTGTCACTTTCAAAGGCTCCAAAATGCTCCTCTCATGCTGCCCCTGCCAACCTCAGCTCTTGCGGGTAGGGCTGCAATCGCTCAGCATTTTAGTCTGAATTTTAATAGCTATAAAGAATAGCCTTTCTAGAAGGACATGGAGTGGGAATTATAAAAGGATTCAAATCGCATCATAACCCTGTAGAATCTGAAGCTTTGATAATGGACCTCCCTGAAAAGGGGTGCAGTTTACTTCAAAATATGAAAACTAAAAGGGCTCTCGGGACCTATCTGTTTTGTCAATGATTAGAAAAACTTCTGACCTTGGAAACCCATGACGTTGGCACAGCCCTGTCCAGGCTGGATTCCACAGGGGGGTGGACACCACACCTGTTCACCGGCATCCAGTTTAAATCTTCGTTAGGTAAATGTGACATTTCCCGGGGTTCTCAAGCCTGAGGTACCCAGTGCTTCCCTTTAGCAAACCTCCACGAGTTTGAAAGACAGTCCAGGAACTGCTTTAAATTTGCACAGAGCTTTGAGATCTCTGTCTTTTTAAATGGCTTATTTTCCCTACTATAATTTTTAAGATGTAGAAAGTTAAATATCAGTGAGAATGTTGATTTTTGCACATAGCTCTTCTCTACCTAGAGTTGAATGAATACCTTTTACCTTCATGTAACAACAAAAAAAAATCTGATATTTAACCTGTTCATTCAATCCTTTCATTTAATGTGTTTACATTAATTATGCATGTGATGATAAATACTGCAAGGAAAAAATATGATTCTTTAATGCCTACCTTTTCGGTAGCATAGAATGAAGTAATCCATTCATAGATTAATTCAAGTGACATTTTTGGTCCTATTCTGAGCAAAATGCTGCCCTCATGGAGGAAACTAACATTGGGAAAAGAAGCCCTTACTAGATAACAACTCTGATAAACAGTATGAGAGAAGAAAAAAAAGTCAGAGTTGTAGAAGCGAAAAATGGAAGGAGAGTTTAATGTGTAAACAGGAAGGTCAAAGTATTTAAATAGGGGCTTCAGCACTGACACCTCCAAGTATAAGATGCAGCCCCTTCATTTTCCAGAACTAATTCTTTTGCCTTAGGGTTTTCTCTTTGTTTTCCCCTGTTGTCTTGTGGTCACTGCTGATCACTTCTCATCATTTCCATGCATGAAAATATAGTCTGAGCAGTTACAAAGGATGTTTTCCATTTCGAATTCCTTGACAAATGAAGATTCTCTTGTAGCTTTTGTTAATTGTCAGATCTAGCCAGTTTATGACAGATCCTATCAAATGTACCAACTAGGATGAGCTCTCTCTACTACATGCAGTTTTTTTTTAAATAAAATATATGGTAGATTTCTAAGGAGATGAGAACAAAACAGCGTATTTGGGGGAAATGACACTGAGCTGAAAACAGTGAAATTACAGCTCTTGCCTGTGGTTCCAAGCCTCGTCTTCATCCAGATGAGCTGTGGACTTATCTTTTTAGGGAAACCCTGCAATAAAGAAGGTCAATGAGGGAGTAAGATGGGTGGGAGAGAAGAGAATTATCAGAAAACAAGAGCCTCAGAAAGAGCGGATGGGGAGGGGTGAGGACAGAGATGAGGGACCCAGCCAGGGACCCAGAATGAATGGAACTGAGAGTTACCTGTGTGTGGAGAGGACCCGAGAGCTGGGAGGACTCAGGACCAGCGGTCAGTTCATTGTTAGATACAAAAAGCGCATCCTGATTAAAACTCTACCTTTGGATCCTGCACGTGTCTTGTGAAGCATCAGAAACTCACTCTGCTCTTGAACACGGGTGAACTGAAAGGGCTCTACCGTGAAAAGCAGCCTTTGACTTGGTGCTGTTGGAAAGAACTACGGAATTGAAATCTATTGTTCTCCTGCCTGGTGCTGTTATTAACACCCGTGTTCTACATAAATGAATAGCATCCTTTGCCTGTTTCTGTTTTCCAGCTTAATGGGGCCAGACAAAACAAGCTGTCTCCGTGGTTTTGTTCAGGGAGATCCCTGTCACTCGTTGTTTATTATCCATATTTTACAAACAGTATAGTTGGGACTTAATTCCAGCTGACGGGGCGGGGGGGTGGCCTCATTTTTCTTGAGGAGATGAGAACATGAAGAAGGGTGTGGCTTCCAGATGCCTAAGTCACTCGCATCTCCAGGCTGTTAGAGTCCGTTCAAACGCTATTCTGGCTGGGTTGGTTGGAAATCAAAGTGTTTTGATTTGTTTCTTAGCTATTTCTTTTAACACAGAAAGGAAAGGCTGACCCTGTAGCTCAGCAGACTAGAACCAGCAATCATTGTTAAAATGTTTTAAGACTTCTTGCCGCTCCTTGCCAGTACCAGATGGTTTGGAAACAAGAAATCCTATCTGAAGAAACTATTGTCTCTGATTTTTTTTAAAGCAAGGATGCTGAGAAAGCTGTTTAATGTCAAGTGGCTGTCCCCACCAACTAGACAAGAGGACAATTCCCGTGGGTACATTTTGGTGATTCTCAAGTGGAAAAGGTCTGAGTCATTTCACTGTCAAAACTAATTAGGCTGAAGCTTTGACCTTCAAAAGATTAGATTAATAGAAAAAAAAAAAAGAGGAACAGAAAAATATAGCCATGCATGGTGGCCACGCCTGTGATCCAAGCACTCTGGAAGGTGGCAGCAGGAGAGTCGCCAATTTTAGCCCAAATAAATGGATAAATTAGCAACTTAGCAGCTTTGTCTCAAAAGATAAAAAGTGCCTGGGGTATAACTCAGTGTGAAAGTTCTGGGTTCAATTCCTAGTACCCCAGATGGGGTAGAGAGCAGAAAGATGTTCCAAGAAGAAAAACAAAACCTCTCTAGGAGAAATGGAAGTTGAAACTTCTGATTCGCCCTCCTGTGTGGGTTAGCAGTGCAGACACATTGCTCCAGTGAACACTTTCTAGGTGCCAGCTTGAGGTACACTCCAGTGAAGCCCGTTGGAGTTTACAGTACAGGAAAGGGGACCAAGTCTGAGAGCTGAAAGGGTCCCTACCCCAGCAGGTTTTCGGGAAACTGCATGTTGGAAGCCGATGATATAAGTTGAGCCGAATGATAAATTGGTTGTGGTTTGACGTGTGGTTTTAAATACCCTTACAACTCATTAGGCTGGTGAAGAAAATATTTCAATTTAGCATAATCATATAAGTGGTTGAACTATGTTTCAACTCAGCTACTCGCTTAAACTTTTGGTAACTGATTTTTTTTCCAAAACTAAGATTGATACTACAGTGCGTTTCTGGAGGTCATGCTGAAATTATAAATAACTGGCAATCCTGAGACTTTGACTAGATTTATTTCTGAGATAATAGATTCACCTCTCCCTTTTAGGCAGAGCAAATAGCCACATGTGGGAAACCTTAGGCGAGAGACACTTGCTGCACCCTATGAGCCCTGAGGTACACAATCAAGACTGTACAGAGATAAAGCAGGAGAGGCACAAAGTACCTTAGAAGTCACCCATCCATCCAATCTGATCCACCTAAGATTTACTGACACATCAAGAGGTAAAAACACTTATCCCAGTGGAAGCAGCTTGGCTGGAGAACCAGGGCCAGAATCCATAGTTCATGCCTCTTAGGTTAAAGGACTTTATTTTACATCCAACATTCTCTTATCAGCTACACGTATTATCTTAATAAATGCTTGAAGCTGTATCAAGCATAAGTTTTAGGGAAAAGATGAATTTCACTTGTTTTCTTCAAAACAGTCCTTTCTTGTAATTAAGATTATCTGCTTATAAGTAAATTATGCAGAATGTTCTCCAGAACTCTCACCTCCACCTTGATGCTTTTTGTGGAAAACACTGAGCTCATTTCATCCATTTTATCTTCATTTTATCTCCAAGGACATCTCACTGAGTCAGCTGCCCTTGGTGTTTTAAATTATGAAGTTTAATTTAAGGACTAAAATATCTTTGCTATGAATAATCTGACTTTTGTTGACTTGCTTGTCTAAAGATTTCCAACTCAAAGTGATGGTCCCTGTCTAAATACCTCCTTCTCCTGATGCTGACAGAGTTTCTTTTCCTGTTTGTTAATGAGCTGCTAATGTTGGAAAAAAATCCTTCCAGGGAAATTGCTGGAAATTCTAGCGATCCAGTTTGCTGTACATGATGAACCTCTTCACTTCTTATTTTATTTCTAAAATAAAATTACTTTGATTCATGCATTAAAACATTTTAGTCATCTCCTTCCCCTTTACTACCATCACAACATTGTTGAAGAGAGCAAATCTTTCCTGACCTGATGGTGTAAAAGCTGAAACAGGAAGAAGCCATCAACTTGATGGTGTGTCATATTCTATTTGTGACCACAGGACCTTTGAATATCCTCCTGATCCCCTTACCAAGACAGGAAGTCCATTTTCCTATTAGATCAACAGTTATGTCCTCTATATTTTGAAAGACTTTTATATTAAAGTCAACTTTGCACCAGAAATAGGAATTTACCACACCCTGCTTATTATTAATCTTTAAAATTTCATTACAGTTCAGGAGCCTGGTTGCTAAGACATCTATAGATAGTGGCACAAATATTGAAAGTGAAACCTGGCCCTATGAGTTCTGGCTGTCTGTTTATCTAATCTTCTCTCTTGCCATGCTTGACACTTGTCCACCTCCCTTCCCATCTTAACCTATTGGCTGTGTCCCTTTCTGTGCTGCTCTTCCAGAGGAGGAAAGCAAGATTCAAAGAAATGAAGGACTCTGTCACACTTAGTTAGACGCGGGGCATCCTGCTTTTGAAGGCGAACAGCAGTACCCCAGTGCCCAGGTTGCGACTCCAGCCTTCCTAACTCTGTGATCCTACACAACCTACACAGACCCCCTCACCCGTGCCCTTCACCTGTAATCAGACTGTGTCATCAAACCTGCCCCTGAGGTTGGTGAGACACAGATGATCTAACCCTTGTCGACGACGACAACAACAACAACAACAAAAGCCATTCTACAGATGACAAAGATGAAAAGGAGGAGGAGGAGGATACCACCGAAAATGAATGATGATCTCTGATTCAATTAATCGTTCCATCATTCAGAGCAGATCACACATCAAGGGAAGCCAGATGACAAAAAACTCCACTAAAAAATATTTAACCGTTTCCAGTGGAGTCAGATTTCAGCTAAAGTTTCAGTAAAGGCTTCCTGCCTTCTGCTGCTAAACCATCTCGGCTCCTTAAAATTCTTCTCCAGAGACAATCTGCAAGAATCTGGACTTGAAGCGTTTCCCTCAGGATGCCAGATGTCTGCACAGTGGAGTATTCAGCCAGGTGTCCTGGGGCATGGGCCCCAGCCAGGCACAGCACAGTCCTCAGTCATGCAGGCAGTCTGGTGCTCAGGGAGAAGAATATGTGGAGGCACAAGGACACACAGTGCTTTATCAAGCATGAAGAGGTACTTTGTGGTGGGGATGGCCAGAAGTCTAACCAAAAGTCTAGGGGCTGCAGCCGACTGAAGAAAAGATGGGAGCTGTGATGTAACACAGGTGAAATCTCTCTGTGACACTGAACGGTTGAAAGATCACAGTGAGAGCTGCAAGTGAGCAGACTCATGTCGCTTCCTCTTCTCCTTTGAGACAGCTCGGAAAACCAGACTCAGGCTTCCAGGCCTGTTACCATGTCAAGACTTCTGCAGCAAGAGGTTTCAAACTCGAGCCATTATTCTACCTTGTGGAAGAGCAAGTGCTGGAATAAGGGGATGGTTATTAGAGGGATGCTGCCTTAGGCTGTCACCTTGATTTCCTGAGATAACACTGACATCCTCACATGCATTTTTTACTTGGGAGCCATAGAAGCTGCCACTGCCTGTGGCAGACCGAGATTTGATTAGTTCTACTTCAGATCATTCAATTGTGAAGCATTTTAAACAGCTAACTGGCAGCCAACTGGGAGACAAGTAATTATAACATTTATCATGTTATCCTTTTGATGTGGATATGGACTCCTCACAAAAAGATAGTGATATTAATATTTAATTGTCCAAGGCAAGATCCAAATAGCGACCAAGGACCACTCAATCATTGAACAGATACACACATGTATTTTTATATTTACTTTAGCTTTTATTTTTCCCATTTCAAAAGATCAGTCTTAAAAAAACAAGTTGTACCTTTATGTTCATAGTTGTACAATCACATATAATAGCAAAATTTAAAAATATGTGGAACAGACACAAATAATCACCTAGTCAATCTCCCTCATTAGCTTGTCTTATCTCTGGTGTTTTCCAAAGGTCACAGCCCTAAGTTATTAGTGGCTTCAAAGAAGCAAACTTTTAAGTAGAGATAAAAATAAAAATTATAAAAATACCAGTTTTTGATGTGGAGTTACTTTCTAATGATGTTTCTAACCATTAAAATCTAAGAATCAGTGCTATAATTCTCATTTTTCTAAAAATTCTCATTTGGTAGATTTCTGAAAGGCATATATTACATTCTCTCAATTTTTTTTTAATTTTAAAAACAAAACAGAACAAAAACAATAATACAGAATTTCAAAACAAAATAGTAAACACTTATATAGCATATTGTTATCTTCAAGGTAGTTCAAATTACATGATGTAGGCATGGAAAAAATGATCAACTGAACAATGAAAGCAGAGACTGTTCTTTTTAATGAACTAACACAGATTTGTAATATAGTTATCTAAAAGATGTGGTCTTTTTATACAATGGAGTATTACCCAGTTGTAAAGAAGGATAAACTTGAGATTTTTATAGGTAAATGGATGCAACTTGAGACCATACTCATAAGTGAAATAAGTCAGACTCACATGTGTAAATATTGTATTGTTTCCCTAGTGTAAAACACTGAAAGAGTAAATAATCCCAAAGTGTACAATAGATTTGGTGAAAGTGAAAAGGAATGAAACTGCTCAAAAGGAAAGAACACCTGGAACAGAGAAAAGGAGAAAACAAAGAAGGGAAAAGATTATATGTCAACATTACTTTTTAACTTTTACCTATTATTGTTGTGTCATATATTGATAAAACTCTTTCTGTTTATGATCAGTATGTCAATTGTGGTTACAGATTTGTATCCCTATGGAAACACCTCTTTAACTCCTACTAATGCTCTTTGCTGCAAATCTTATTTTTATTTCCTATTATTACTTCCTCACTTCTTTTCTTTTTGATAATGCTTCTCTGATATACCTTTTCAACTCTGCTTATTAGCAGCCTTGCTGTATTGTTCAGATTGAGCTGTGTCTTTTGTAAGTAGAAACTTTGTGGTGTGGGAATTTCTTTTGTTGTTTCACATTAGAAAGAGCCTCTGTCTGTTAAGCAATGGTTTTACTATTTGAATTGTTCTCCTTTCCTATACTTGGAATCGTAATTTTACTTCATTTTTTCTTTTTGCTTTTATAGTAGCCATTAGTCATTCTTTATATTTCTTCTAGTGTTGTCCAGGCATCTTAATCTTATTTTGAGCCCCACTACATTTAAATCTTTGACACACTGATAAATCTTCAGAGAGTGGCAAGAGCAATGGGATAAGTGCGCTGGAAAAGAGGAGTATTTTCAGGGGTTAACGGCAACATGTCCTTACTGTAATAAATATTTTTATGTAAATATTAATACATTTTGATCACACCACATACTATATGGATCCATGTGTGTATATATATGTGTGTGTGTGTTATATATACATATATTGTTTACATAGTTTATCAATAACCATTTACAGATATATTTTTAATGGGTTATTTTAGTCACCACTATTTCTCATTTTTTGCTCCCTTTAGCTTAGATACATGTCTTAATTTGACAGAGTAAAAGCCATACTTCTTTCAAGAAAGAAAGCTAATAATACAACTGCAGTTTCGGAAACAGCTTCTGTCTGAACTTTGAAGACGCTGCTCGTGATATTTAGGGCTCTGGAAGGAATACTGTCGGGCTGACTCTCCTTAACAGCTTGTCAGCCTTCCCCCTCATATGTATCCTGGCCTCCTGAAATTCCAGCGTATGCTTGACTTGAGTTTCTTTACCATTCTTGGCAAACAGATGATCTTCCGTCTGAAGACCTGAAACCCCTAGGATAAAAATATTTTCATTAAATTCTTTATTTCTCCACTATTCTCTTGTCCACAATTGTATAAAACAGGTGTATAAAACAGGAACTTGTAGAATTATTTCAATTTTCTTAGGATTTTTGTCTTTATACCTTCTACTCTGTATTCATTTTATGTTGTGGGGTATTATCTTCACTCTGATTTTCCAGATCATTAATACATCACTTTACTGTTTAACCAATATCTTAATTTTAATATTTATAACTTAAATTTCCAAGATCTCTTTTTATTTGTTTGATGTATTCTTTAGTGCATGTGATGGTATAATTTGTGTAAGAATTACACTCAATTAATGTAGCCTTTTCTCTGCTCTGTTATACACATCTTCTGGAGTATTCTTCTGATGCTTAACTTTGTCTTTCTTTTTGACCATGTTGATTTTTAGCAGCTGTTTGAATATTCCTGGCTGTCTCCTAGAGTGCATGTTTGTGAAACTCTGTTCCCATCTGTCTTGGTTACTTTTCTCTCACTGTTGAGACAAAATGAAGACAGGAAAAGTTTATTTAGCTTACAGTTTGTGGAGGTTTCATTCCATAATCAGCTGGCTCCTAGCCAAGGTTGTCTGGCTGAGGGGCAACACTTCAAGGCAGCAACCAGCAAAAGCAGCCAGAGAAAAAGTGGGGGGAAAGCAAACCTTTTCTCCCCAATGTTGTATGCAGGCCACTCTCCATCCCCCAGGGCAGATGTACCTCTTACAAAATCTCCTTGACCTCCTCTAGCAGGAGGAAGATATTTACAAAGTAAGCTCCTGGCTCCCTGCTGAGTCTCTTAGTTAAACTTCTAAACTTCTCAAGCTGACACAATGTATCAACCATAACACCATCCCTAAGGATAAGGGTTAGAACTCTGAAACAGTCATCAATGAGACAGACTGAGGCTCACTGCCTGCTAAGGTGCTGCCGGTGAAACTCGCCTTCTGGAAGCACCAGCTTTCTGGGTGATGCTCACTTCTTCAATCCCCCCACCTACATTCACCACCTAGACCTGGGGACAGATGTGGGGCAGAGGCTCAGTTACTGCCAGAGCAGCTTCCTCATTCCTACCACAATTCCTGACTGGTCCTGCCTGCATTGCCTCCACCCCAAAACCACTGCATTATCCCCACGAGACAACCATCTGCCCTAAGAACTGACTTCTCCAGTCTTGCTCCTCTCTCCTGACTATTCCTGCTTTAAATGGCTCAGAAAGTTCTTAAAGTAACTTTGTTCTACTAGTATTCTTTTCTGTTTTCTGACAATTCTGTGGTAAGTTTTTACAACTGGTTTTTCCCCTTACTTCTCAGGGTTTGGAGCATAGGAAGTATAGAGCAGTGGGATGAGTTACCATCAATAACCAATTTCCTGCCCTTTTTTCTTTTTCTTTTTTTTTTTTTTTTTTTGAGACAGGGTCTCGCTGTGCACTTCAGTCTGGCCTGGCACTCACTTTGTAGCCCAGGCTGCTCTCAAACTCACAACAATCGCCCTGCCTCAGCCTCCCAAGTGCTGGGATTATAGGCATGCACCACCACAACTGGCCTGCCCACTCTTCATGCATTTACCAATTTACGTTAAAAGACCTGAACTCAAAATCTTTAAACCCAAATAATTTGAGAGTTATTTTCAATTGATCATTTCTATTTTGTATTGAGTAGCACTGGTCTGCTTATTCTACTCTTGCTTTACCAAATTTAATTTTAGGCTCCATAAAGAACTCATACAATGTTTAGCATAATAATATTGCCAGTATCTCCAGAATAACATTAGGGAGTATCTTATTATATTAGCATGCATTCACTGTCATTTGCATTGGTTTTCTGCTATCACTGACCACAAGCTTATAAAACACAGATTGTTTGTCACTGATTGTTACTGACAGATAGTTTTTTCCTACTACTGTTTCTCTGTTTTTTTGGGTTTTTTTGTTTTGTTTTTTTTTTTGTACTGGGGATTGAACTCATGACCTTGCACTTACAAGGCAGACACTTATGCTGCTGAGCTAAATCCCTAGTCCCTTCCTACAATTGCTAATCTAAGCTTTGCTTTTAGAAAATCAGGAACTACTTAATATCCATCATACTTTAGAACCATTATAATGCAGAAAATATTTGCTTTTTTTAAGTAACTTTCATATAAATTCTTTGTACCTGTTTTGGTTTGTGTCCAGGTGCCCCCCCAAGCCTCATGCACTCATGGACGTGGCTGACTCTAGCATGTGTGATTGGTTCATTGCCTAGCGCTAGGATTGGTGGTGTGAGTGCTGCAGCCTGACATACAGTGTAAACATGGGAAGAAGGCATATTTTCTCTCTTTTGCTCTGTTTGGTCTTGCTGTTTGTGGTGGCCATGAATGGCTGCCCCACCATGCCATCCTGCCTTGGAGCCAGCTGAGTATGGACTGAAAACTGTAAGAAATAGACCCTCCCTTGCTTTACTTTGAATGTCAGATATTTTGTCTCAACAGCAAGAGAAAAGTAACCAAGACAGAACTTGGTACCAGAGGAGTAGGCTCATTGCCATGACTGTACCAACCAACCAAAGGTTCAAGAGCCTTTGGGAATGGCCTGTAGGAAGAGTTTGGAAAGGTTCAGAGATGTCACCTGAAAAAGTAGCCCTGGAACAGCTTAGACTGTTCTGTATGGGAGGTTCTGGTCAGAGCTCAGGAGACCAGAAGGTTGACAGAAAGCCTGCTGACAAAGACCAGGTTTGAGAGGTTTCTGCGGGGAAGAAGGACTGCATTTGTTGTTGGACTCCACATGATGTGTGTTATAGCTTGGCAGAAAGTCTGTCTGCATTTTGCTCATCTCCAGAGACTTTGCCTGAGACTGAGATTAAGGGTGACAGACTGATTACCCTGACAGAAGAAATTTCAAGGCAGTCTAATGTTGAGGTTGGGGCATGGCTATTGTTGGGGGCTTTTAGCCAGATTTATGCTGTGAATCAAGAACAAAGATCCCAGAAGAGTTATTTAAAACATTGTAAGTTTGGCCAAAAAGAAAGCTCCAGTAAAGCTGTGGACTATAAAGATGGAGTTGAAACATTGATTGCTAAGAAGGAACAGAGAAATAAAAAAGATGGCCTAGGGGCATCCCAGGAAGCAGTGGGTCTCCACCCTTTGAAGCCTCAAAACTGCAAAAATGAAAGACTGCTCAGAGGAGAAACCCAAAGAGTGCCATGTTCCAGAGTGGCGACAGAGGCCACAGGAGGTTCCAAAATGGCAGCAGCCACACCCGATTCCAGAATGGTGGCAGCATAGAGAAGCTCTTCTTCACAGTCAGGTTGAGAGTGCTCAGCAATGCAGGCACTCGACTCCTACAGCCAAGAGAGAGGAAAGCCTGCCTTACTTCAGCTGGCAGCAAATTTTGGCAGCATCCATGTGGCACTGGTTTTAAGCAAGTAGAAAATTCATGAGTTCTGAAGTTAAGACAGCTTCCACCCCAATTTCAGAAGGCCTAGGAGGCCAAGCAGTGTGCCTTCACAGTATGTGAAGCTGTGAATGTGAAGCCAAAGGTGCCATGGAGACCCCAGAAGTTTGGAAAAGCCAGGAATGTGTATCATCCAAGGGAAGCTGCAAAGACTGAGCAAAGGGGGCTTAAGAGACAGGCTGTGGAATCAGAAACCTCTGGAAGTGCCATGGGGGTGGAGTCGCTCAAGCCTTTTGGAGCTTGCAGCCAGATTGCTTTAAATGCTAAGCCTGGAACTCCAGGACTTAATGTTTGCTCTGCTGGATTTTGAACTGGCTTTGGTTCCAGTGGTTTGTAGTCCCACTTTTAACTTTTGCAGTGGTAATGTTTATCTTGTGCCATTGAATGTTGGAAGTGTTTGACTTTGTTTTCATTTGTACAGGGGCTTGCAGCTAAGAGTTTGCTTAGATCTTGAAGGAGATTTGGAATTTGGACTTTTCAGCAATGCTGAAACTGTTAGAACTTTGGCAACACTGGGAGATGGACTAAATGTCTTTTGTATAAAGGATGTGCATGTATGTGTCTTTAGGGGACTAGGGGTGGAATGTTATGGTTTGTGTCTCGGTGGCCCCCCAAGCCTCATACAATCATGGATGCAGCTAAATCTAGCATTTGTGATTGGTTCATTGTCTAGCACTAGGATTGGTAGTGAGTGCTGCACTCACCCAGGGGTGGAGCCAGCATACAGTGTAAGGGCAGGAAGAAGGTGTGTTTTCTCTCTTTTGCTCTGTTTGGTCTTGCTGTTTGTGGTGGCCATGAATGGCTGCCCCACCGTGTCATCCTGCCTTGGAACCAGCTCAGTATGGACTGAAACCTCCAAAAGTGTAAGAAGTAAACCTTCTCTTGCTTCATTTTGGACATCAGATATTTTGTCTCAACAGTGAGAGAAAAGTAACTAAGTTAGTAACTGAGTTTTTCAAGATCTATAATCTCTTTTCAGATATTGATTCATCATAAACATCCTGTGAAAGTACTAAAAGAAGCCTGGCATTTAGTTGTGAAAGAAATCATGGTAGAAATCATGAGTTTAAGCTTTCATGTGGAAACCAAGTTTGAATCAAAAGTGGTGAACATACATGTTCTGAAATACAAGAAGTAGAAGTTGTCATTGCATGAAATGTAATTCCCTCAGCTCATGATTTTCAAAGTAATTTGTAATGCTGCCTGAGAGGCCTCAGTTCTTCTTTTTTTATGTGCGTGAAAGCGTGTGCTCACAATGAGCTTATTAAGTACTGATTAAAAACCTAATGCTTCGAATTCTCCAAGACTGAGAATTGCAGATGAAATGCCTTTGCTGTAGATGAAAATACGTTCTGGCAGCTTATAATTACTGTTTCTCAAGCTCAGGCTTCTGTGCCATGTGCCAGGTGATATGCACACATACAGACCCTCTCAGAGCAGTCCTACAACATAAATATCAACACCCCCACCAGCACATTGTAACTGAGCGCAAGGCCAAGCCATCATGGTGCTAAACTACGCCTATAAGAACTCCAAAGCTCACGTTCTGACGACTAGCAGCGCTTCTTCCAGTCTGCCTGCTAATAACAGATGCACATAGCAAGCTTGCAAGTCGCTTCCTCTCTGCTGTCTTTGTTTTCTCACTTGAACAAATGGAAGTTGTGTAATTTCCAAGTGTCTTCCCAGCAACCCAGCTGCCAACCTTTGGTGAGTTCGCTGTTGTTTTACTAACTCAACAGCAGATGGCAGCATGGAGCAAGGTCCAGCTAACCTAGTTCCTCCTCTTAAGACCTGATTCTGTCAGTAATTCCTCACAGGTTCTGTTATTAAATGTTACACAGTAACTAAAAATGTAAAATATTCTTTTGCAACAATGTACACTGGAAGGAATATTTCATCGTGAGTTAAAAGTACACAAAACCTTACTGTCTTCAAATAACCAAAACATCTAAGTCAATCCATGACATTGTTAGCATTTTAAACCTAGAAATCAGAAGATTAAAGTTATTATTTCAAAATATAAAAATATACAAAAATTCACAACATCAATATATATTTATATCATGAATAGCTACATATGACACATAATACACATAATAGTGTATAGTTAAAATGCATGCCAAAATAGAAAATATACCATTTGCTCTTTTGTTTAATATTTATTGAGCAGCTACTGATTAAGGAAGTCTTACAATCCTGGAGATAGGGTAGTAAATAAATAACTAACCGTGCCTTCTTGGAGTCTAACTTCCATTAAGAAAACAATGATTAAATAAAAGAAAGAACATTGGGATACATGCTATGTTAGGTGGTGGTAAGTATACAGGAGAAAAGACCACAGCAGAAGGTAAAGCCTAAATAGTTGACTGTATAGTCTGGAAGACTTCCAAGGAATATCATGGAGGCAACAGAGCTCTCCCATTGCTAGACTTTACAGGCATGGATTAGTTATAGATCCTTGAGGACTCAGTGGAGGAAACTGCATGAGGAAAGACTGGATTTGAGAATTAATTTTTTAAAATATTCAACAGATAAATAAAAGAATTTCTTTCCACGTAATGTCACCTTCACCAAGTTTATATGCAGATGACCTTCCCATTTTTTGGATTTGTAAAGTTACTCCTGGAAGACAAAACCAAAGCACACCCAGCACTGAATAATGGTAGGAGAGCAGTATGGAGAGCCCTGCCCAGTCCTTGGTGTGGTCCGGAAAGTTAATAGTTGTAATCCAATGGAAAAGTTTTTGGAATTCCAGTAAGTACATTCCAATCTACCATGTCTAGTGCAACCCATAGCGTAAACACATAAATATCTATATCCAAGATGGTGGGGGAACAAAGAGGGTCCTAAGTCCAGCTAGAGTGATGGCCAACTGGAACAAAAACCTGGATTTGGGGCCAAACTCAGGCGTTATTAATGTATGAAGAGGGGCATGGCTTGGGGATGACTGACAGTGAGAGCCGTGAGCTGGGCAAGGCAGGAGGCCTGAGATCACCTCTGCAATATGCTGAGAGAAGGACGTGCAGAAAGAGTAATCTGCATGACACCGTTCGAGGCAGTAGCTAATGTCTTTGGGTCCGTGCTTCAGCTCTGATGTGTAGTTTGTTACGCCCTGGGGAGTCATAGCCTCTTAGTTTGAGACTTGATCCTGGCTGACAATGTAGAGGATGGGTCTCCCGGCTCTCCAGCTCACACACGTTTTTGGGAGCTTCAGGGCAGAGGTAACACTGACCCGTCACCTTGCTTCAAAGACTACTTTGAACTCAGCCTGACCAATTTGCTCTGCTTAAAGCCAGTTGAAGGGATAAGGAAAAGTCCTAGCCGGCTCTGTACATATCAGTACATGGAAATAGGGCCAGGTTTAGCCAGGTGGAGGTTATTGCTCTTTTTTTAATGAGAGTCATCCAGGTGGCTCTCCACAAGGAGATGTCATACTGACACATCTAAAGGAAGATGTCATGGGTTCAAGTCGCCCATTTCCTCCCATAAAGAAAATCTCCCTTTGTGTCTGCTACCCGGAGACTTCTATCCGGGCACCACATCTGTACACAATGCATAATCTCTGAGTTCCTAACATTCTACTAAGCTTTCAGGTGATTTATTTGCCTTAATTTTTAAAAAACATTAAATAGACCTGGACAAAGGTTTCTAAAGAAACATGTATAGATGGTATGTCATATGATAATAAATGCAAAAGAGAATAAAACAAAGTCCATAATTTGCCTCCACATTCTACTACCACCTACCTCACTTTGGTCCAGTTATCACCTGGGTGTGTAGGTTAAGAAGATGTTAAAGTGCACTGGGCCTGGGTTAGCCTTGAGGACAGAGGGCTCTGCTGATCCCTTGCAGGTCTTTTCTGGGGTTGGTCTGGATATTTAAAACCAATAAAACTCCGAAAATGCTTTATTGTCTATCCCAGTGGCTAGGTGACCCCTGTGAGTCTCAAACTCTCTGGAATTCTTCAGATTATACAAGCTTCCAACTACAGTCCCAGAAGATGGTACTTTGGTTTCAAGGATCATCTTTGCTTTGCAAAGTTGTTTGTGTATCATGGAGCAGTTGTTATCTTCCTTTGGAATAGAACTATCCAAGTAGTGATATTGGAATTGACAGTGCTAAACACCACATGTGGTTGCTGTAGAAAGGCACGATTCAGACCTCTCGGGTAATTCTCTAAGAGCCAGCTGCCCACCACTGCAGACATGCCACCTTACTGTACCATGCCTCGTAGTCCCCATGTTCTGCTTTCAGCCAGTGACCAAGCCCGTCAGAAGCATGTAGACAGATCCCTCCAACAAACTGTGGGACCCTCTTCCAAGTGACTGGTTTGTGGGGCCATCATTTGCCTGTCCAGCCTTGCAGTCTGAGCCTCGTTCCAAAGGTGTGACATCTCCGTTGCTGTCCAAATGCTCCTCCTGCTTCCTGTCTTCTCCTGCTGCCTTCCCCGCTAATTTTGTGCATGTCTAATCTATCTTTAGCATTTGCTCCATGACAGACTTGAATTAGCATATTATATGAATATGCACTTATCTTGAACATGGGGACCATCAACCCTTTATTTTCCCCTCTTCTTTTCTGTGTTAAAGCATAGTCCTCTGTGGGAGTCACTAAGCTCTGAGTCACATTGTGAGGATCCACCCTGCTAACACGAATGAGGATAGCGCACCCAACCGCACACCTGACCTGTCTTATTTATGGCAGTGTGTTCATCCTGGCATTTTTACAGTGGCTCGTTTAACAGGCACATCTGATGGCACTAGAGACACTTAGACACATGCATCTTACCACGCTGGTGCTACTCACCAGTTATTGTCAGCTTCCCTCAAAGTACACAACAGAGTGACATTTCCTGCCACCTTTCAAGTTATGTGTAAGGACAGACCTTGCTCTGGCCAATAAAACATAAGCAGAAGCATCATGGAACCACTGAGAAGATACACAGGGGGCCAAGCCCAGCCCTTGGTCTCTTCCCACTACTGCAGTAACCTTGGAAAAGCCCATGCTGTCACCCTGTGTCCCTCAGTGGTCATGGTGACCAGAACTTCTGTGTCAGTCTCACAAATCCTCTCTTGAGGGCAAGAACTAGAGTGGTCTCACTCCACCGGGATGTCTGGAATTGTTTGACATGGCACGTCCTGTCGTATACCTTACCCCTTGAGCACAAATCTGTCCTATCTGCTTCCTGCCCCAAAGCACACAAAATAAGCTCAGGATAAAGACCTATTGAAAGGATGCTTCCATCTAACTTTGACCTCAAGTCTGAGTATGTAGTGTTGAAATATAGAAAGACAGTTCTCTCTTAACCATCCTAGGAGTCTGCATTTCCAAATCTAGTGCTCACATATGTGATGAGGAAAATGTTTGTTTTTCCTGACCCAAAGGTAATTAAAGTAGGAATGTTATGAAGGTGTGAAATGATGGAGGATGTCCGAGCCAGGCGGGGACCCCAGGATAAACAGTCCTGGTCCAGCTTAGCATCATCTGGCAGAAGCATCGTGCCTCCCTTTGATTTCTCTTAGTCCTTTTGCGTAGTATTTGAGAAAACGATAGGAGAAAGTAGAGCTCAGGGGCTTTAGATTCATCAGATTTATCTTCAGAGCTAAACTAATATGTTTTTGCTTTTCTTAAAGGCATGACTCACCCTTTTTGTCTCTCTGTGCACAGTTGTGTTGTTATGATTTATACCTGTAGGTTTTAGGCAGCTGATTACCTACAGCTGTTATGAACTGTGATCTCATCTGTACAGATCAGTCCTTCTCAACTTGGAAGAAATACATTTTACAGACAGACTAATGGCTTATTTTGTCTTACTTTGGTTTTAATTGAAATCCTCAAGGAAAAAAATAATTTTTAAAGGACCTACATCAGATGGATGTTAGGGGTCTCCCCCTGTCAGTGCAGAGTCCCTCATGAGGCTCCCCACAATGACAGGCATGCAATGTGCTGCCATGAAATGCCTTAGGAAGCAGACACGGAGACCTGAAGGACCCAAGAACAGGTGGGCATGGTGAGGAGAAACTCTCCCTTCTACTAGAGCAAGAGGTCCCGCCACCCAAGAGCTAATCAGAGGACAGAGGTCCCGTTCCCTTTGACCTCAGTCTGATGTTTACTGGGGTGTTTCCTCCCTTAAAGAAGTAAATAGGTACAAAGTGACTTTCTAGCTGTGTAGAATGCCATTGCTTTAAACCAGTCAAAACATGGTAAGTCACTGTGTGCAGAATCCACATAAAAATGAAAAATTTCTGCATGTTAATATTTTTTGATAATTTTTTAATTTTATTTAAAGAGAAAAAAGCAAAACAGAAAAAGGAGTAGAAACAATATAGAATTTCAGAAAAAAAAACAGTAAGAAATCACAAGTTGATAAATTACATATTGTCTTCTTAGACATAATTGTTCAAGTTACAAAATTAAAGCATGCAAAGTGGACATTCAAACAGTGAGGCTGCAAACAGTTCTGTTCAATGATCCAATAACAACTTAGCAACATGGTTATCAATCCTACACACTTAAACATAAATGCAGTTATATCCTTTAGAGCACTTTCTTTTCTTCCTTTTGCTTTTTAAGTCCATTATCTGTTTAGTTATATCCTGTTTCAGGTTGCTCAGTACCTTACTGACCTGTTTTGTTGTTGTTGTTGTTGTTATTTACTTTTTAATTACCTTATATTATTCTGTTGCTTTGTTTTTGAGTTTCTCCTCATCCATGCCCCATGGATCAGCTTTGGTGGAGTTGGGAGTTTTTTGGAGGTATTTTGTTACTTTATTATCTACTTTTTTTTTGAAGGTAGCAAAATACAGCAGAAAAAGACAGAACAAACCCATGCCAGGCAGTGCAGTGAAACTGGCACAGAACCTCACAGCAGGTCACCAGGACAACAGCAATAGGCACAATAGTACATCCTGTTCTGTTCACATTAGCTGTTCTTTCAGTCAGGTAGAGCAAAATGGAAGGAAATATCAAACTTATAGAAACAGAATATTGAATAGAGCAGTACCATTAATCAGAACTGAGCAAAACAGTGATAAAAATATTTGCTTTCAAAGAGATGGTAGAAGGAATCTCCCTTACTTGCCACACTGCATATGTTCATCCTCCCAAGAGATTCTCAGACCTCCCGCTCCCACTTGCTAATGGGGGGTAGGGCTAATGGGGGATGGATCCATGTCTGATTCTTATCCCGCACACCAGCAGGCCCACAGCTGTTTAACCAGGGCAGCGAGCTGGCTGCCTGTTCTCCCAGCACCCCAAGTTCCAACATGATGCCCATGTTAATATTTTAATCATGTGACCTTGAACACAATTTTCACATCATCCCAGAAATAAGGTAGAGAGGAAAAGGGTGTACCCAACATAGGGCTGTGAACATTGCCAAGGAACTTGACACTTTAAAACTTGCCCCCCTGGAGGACTGAAGGAGGCTGACCCATGCCTGTGGCCTCAGTGCACAAACTACATGGAGAACTGGAAGTCAGTCTGAGATGTCATGGAAAAAGTAAAGAAGAAACAAATGACATAGAAGACCACACTCTGCTGACTCTAATCATGTGTGACAAGTGATGATGAACGGACAAGCCCATCCTGAGGAGGGAGGCTGTGCCACCGGAGAACCTCAGTCATGAATCAGAGTTACCAAGTATTATGTGGGAAATGTTTCAGGAGCTACCTGCTGGTTTCGTTGAGGTTTAATAATGATCTCACATCTTTCAGAGTGAAGAGACAAGAGATATTATCTTTCCACTCCCCACTCTGGTTCCTAGATAAAAGTCCTCAACCTTTAAGGGAAGATAAACCAATTCTTTAGAATTCTGTGCCTTATCTTTTTTCCTATTGGCAGTGCAGGTGACACACTCATTTATTCTCTGAGTGTTAACTGCTTTTTAAAAAAATAAACAGGCAGCAATAACCAGAATGAACATTACTAAGATGTTACCCACTGGATTGGTTTCCACTGAGTACTAATAAAGTGCATAAAATTTTTATATTAGCAATAACAAGACTTGTTTTTCATTCCAAATCCAAGCTTGGCTAAAGCTATTTTAACCTCTTTGAATCTCAGTTTCTCTTCCCTTAAAGTGAAGATTTTTTAAAAAAATACTTATATATACCTCACAGGTATGCTCTGAAAATCAAATAAAACCAATAAATAAAATTATTTGAATATTGCAAAACTCCATGCACATCTATTGGGTAAAATAGCATATCATGCTATTTTAAAATATTTTACATAATATAATATGTAAAAATGCATAGAATATTACTGTCGCCCTCCTGACTGTAAATGATAGTGTTTTATTCCCACTAATGTTCTTAAAAGGGGAACTGAAAATATTAGCTTGCTTGCACTCTGCAAAGGACTGCTGTGTTCACACAGAGACAGGAGGAGACAGACTGTACAGGAACTTTAGCACTGGGCCCTCCTGCGCAGGCAGATGTGTGGGAGACTATTCATCACACTTGACTGTAGCTGACTATCTCTCTGCTCTCCAAGAATAGAGATCTCTTTCTTAGAAACCTCTAGTATGTAAGACACAGAGATTGGCACAGACTAAAACCCTAAATAACTATGAAAGAATAAATTAATGAAAAGGTAAATGGATGGATGGACGGATGGATGGATGGATGGACAGATGACACATGAATGGATACATGCACAGATGGATGAATGGACACAGACAGACAGACAGACAGATGAACAGACTGATATATGCATACATGGATGGATGGATGGATGGATGGATGGATGGATGGATTATCTCAAAGGCAATGACAACATTCCATAAGGAGTCAAACTGACCCCAAGTCCATAGTTCCTCAGGTGCACCCTAACAGAGTGTGCAGGACTTGTACTTAGTGGTGTGACCCAGCAGGCATTCTCCTTGGGTGACACGCTGGAGATGGGAACTAACAAGAGTAAGACGAGGCCTCAGACTGAGCAGATGTCAAATGCAGAAACGGGACTAAAACAGAATGATCAGTCCCAGAAGGGAACTCAAAACAGAATTCCAGCAAGAGCCAGAGGCAAATTCCAGACTCATGAATTAGACCCCAGCAGATCAGATATGGAACAGAATTCTGAAAACAGACTGTGGTTGGAGGCTGGACTGGCAGCAGCAGTGCAGGAGCAGGGAGGACCCAACCCTGGACACCAGCAGAAGCATCTGGGACTAAAAGGAGGAGAACAAGGAAGCCATTCAGTCAGGACTGATGAGAAATTGGGGCAAATTTGGGTGGACCTAAGGGTAGCTCCAAGGAGGCTCTTCTGTCCCATGGGCATCTCGTTCTTAGTACCGCAGTGATCATAAGATTAACTATGAGCTAACGGCTTGCAGAGGGTGGAACCATTTTAGAGAACTGTGCATACCATGAGTGTCCAGATCACAGAGTAGATCTATCTTATCCTGGAAAAATGCTGTTTGAAAGACAGTAACCAGTGTCAGCTTTGCCTTTCCAAGCTCATGGCTCCCTCTTCCTGCTGCTTTTGCCTTGACAACTAGCAGTTGTGCATAAAATTTTTATGTTAGCAATAACAGACCTCCTGTAATTGCTGCAACTTAAGGCCAAAAGTTTTCACGCCCACGACCTGATAGAGGCTACATGTCAATCAGGTCACAGTTTTCAGTTTCTCTTGGTCAATCCATGTTCTAGAATTTGTGTGACTGCCAAGGAAACGGGGGAAGAGCCCTCCAGTTCCTAAACTCTGGCTGAGAGTGTGATCTTGGATGGGTGGGTGGGCACTTTCTGACAGAGCCACCAAAATAAATCCTCCTGTGACCACCATGAATTTGGCCCGTGGGCTGCTTCATGCTTTGTCATGCTGGGAAAAACTCCAAGTAATTTAGAATGAATAAGGCACAAAATAAGTATAAAAGGCAAAAATTTTAATTTACTACTTTAAAATGTCAGGAATGGGCTCTGATGGCTTAAATTAGTGTTTTGATTGTTCATCTTAAATCTGAGTAATTACATTTCTTCAAAAAATAACACATTTCTTGACAATGGTCAAATTAGAACTTCTTCCATTCTCTCTGGTACGTTCGATTCATTTTTTGAATCCTCTGTTTGGATGAGTAGTTGAGGGGGGCAATCTCTGACTTACACAGAAGTCTTTGGTCCTCATGAAACCTCAGTGATCAAATGGGGAAGCCATGCTGTGGCCAGTGAGCACACGTGCCCCTAGAACAGGTCCACGCCTGACAAGGAGGAAGACAGTTGACCACAGTCTTTTCTAAGAGTAACATTTGTCTTGGGACAGTGGATATAAGTGAATGGAAAGTAGCAATTTTACACCCGGGTCACATGGGACTCAGTTTGAACTTTGTCAAGTCAGCATATCTAATCTTCAAAATTGTAATTTTAGCTAAATATTCTTTTTTTCTTAAATAGGACCTGCAATGATTCCTGCATCCTTTCTCTTTTTTGTTTTTTTGATGTTTTGTTTTGTTTTGTTTTGTTTTTGGCTGTTGGCTACTACGCATGAAGCTTGATCATGAATCAAGCAGCAACAAGGCACAGTACAATTTGGGGTTATAACTGTGAAGCTCGTGACTTTTATCCCAGTAATATTTAGAATATATCTTTCCAAATAAAAACTGTTCAGGATACACAGCAGCCCCTTATTTTCCTATTCACGTATAAATATCAATCAGCTCATCAGACATTGTCTGTGGTCACTAACGCAAGGCATTTTATTCTTCTGGACCCAGACACAACTCCATGGGTAAATGTAACGGTTCCTTCTGCACTGCTTCAGAGAAAGATCTGATTTTAATTTTCTTCTGGAAATTGAACACTGAGGTAAGTTAGCAGAGTAGACTGAAGATGTGCTCCCACAGATCTCTAACAGTCTCTTGGCACAGGGACTGTTACCTGGAGGCAAAGAATCAGGTCATTAGCACCTCTCTCTGGTCTGGTCGTGGCCTGCTGAGTTCGCTTAGTTCAGAAAGTAAAGATGAAGGAAGGCATTGTTCTCTATAGACTTGAACTTGGGGCTCACAGACCCATGTATATGTTCCTCAGATGCTTCAAATTTAGCCTCTCCAAGAGCTTGATAGCAACCCATGCTCTCCAAAGCTAGGGAGTCAACATATTCATGCCTTTGACTGCCACTCATGCAAGATAATTCAGTCAGTTATTTATTTGTCTTTTGAGAAGTTATTGAGAACACTTCAGGCATTGTGCTATGTACTAACTAAAGAGGTAAGAAGATAAGGTCCTGGTGTATCCTTTATTTCAATTCTGGTATGTTTTGTAGACCTATATTCCAATACTTTGTACATATTTATTGGGGTGTATGATTTCTCATGACACTATGAGTCCCAAAACATAGTTTAAACATTTACTTTTATGTCCCAGGAATTGTCCAATAATAAATGAATACCTATTGGATGCTAACTTAAATTAGCAGCAGTAGATCTGTTAAACTTTTCATTATTCTATTCACCCCAAATATCCAGCCCAAATTAGACAAACGCTAGTGAGATTTGGGCAATAGATCATATACAGTCTTTAGAAGTTCTAATAGTAGGTTAGTAATTGTGCAGCCAACCACAAAGAGTAAATTATGTCGTCCCCCCCCAAAAAAACCTGTATGTGATCTTGTCCATCACAGTTTGGAAATAATCAGCTTCCAGGCCAACTGTGTTCTGCTAGCACCTGTACAACTGGCAGCGAGACGCTAGACTGAGGTGTACCCACTGCAGAGGAACCGAAGTCTCCTTTTCTTTGCAGCTGTCACCAGCTAGCATGGATTCTTGATGAGTGACAATGGAAATTAAAACAAAAGCACCAATTTTTGGAGTGGGGGAGTTTTAGTTGGAAAAGTAAAAGAAGTGTTGAGAGGTGTTAGCTTAAGGAGCTGATGAAAAGCAAGTCCCTCCTTATCAAAGGAAAGGAGGAGGAATAGGGAGAGGACCCCAGACTGAGCAACTGGGGGGACACGCTCCAGTGCCGAGGCTCAGCCCCAGTCCCAGGAGCAGAGACCAGCCCCACGGTGCTGGGTGGCTGGGGTCTGGCTGCTCGTTACACAGTCCTGGTTCCGCAGCTCCAGAGGAATCCTCATGGCTCAGGGCGCTGTTGAGTTCCCACGATGTGGTGTCTCTGCTTGCGAGGGTCTGCTCCTGGGGTCTTTTTCGAGGCTCAGCTTCTCCTGGAATGCAGGTGACTGCAGGTTCAGGACAGTGATGGAGATGCCTGGGGCGGGAGCTGCGGAACTGAATGCTGTATAAAGTGTGTCCCTGAAATCCCTGGAAGTGACTTTGGCTGCTCTTACCTTACTGCCCTCAGTTTTGAAGAGATATGAGATGGGCTGGGTAAAGTTAGTACTAATAAATATGTGTTGCCAATTTTTAGATACACACTTTCTAAATAGCTGCCCTGCTTTACTGAGAACCAAGGTTTTGACCTAGAGCTTTACAAAATGAAGGTCAAACTTGGTTCTACTTTTGGTCACCTACTGGGCATCGCTGGGCACCAGTGAAGAGCTGCAGTGTTTACCACAAACCACTTTTAAGTCCCTGTTTGCTTCAGAGAAAGACATGAATCATTCTTTTAATGAGTAACAGGATAAGGGCCCAGGAATGAGTTTATGCTCAGTGTCAGAATCTTAAAATGTTAGTGCTTCCAGATAAATTTGGCTTCTACGAGCTCATTACTATACTTAGTAGCTGTTTAAAGTAGTGTTTTAAAAGTTCAAAAGGCTCTGAAGGAATATTAGAAGACGAGCCTTTTAAGCACAGAATACCAAATGGTGGCATATGTTTTATATGGCATCCACAACACCAAAAAAATTCTAATTAACATTATATCAATCAACAACAACAACGTCTATTTAACATTATTTCAATCAACTAAATGGTAAGAGGGGAATACAATGATATATTAAAATTTTATTTTTTAAATTTTACAATATTTGCTACAATTTGATAACTGTTTCCAAGATTAGAATAGTGTCACCCACCAGAACAGAACCATCCCTTAGAGAAGTAAATATATAATGTTGACTCAGGAAATAAGAGTGAGTTAATTATTAGTCATAACTTTCCTTTCATCACTGATGGATACCCAGTTAGCTCACTTGCTATTTGTTGTTTTTCCTTTGGAGCAGGGGAAGCACTCATATCATCACATCCCAAATCTGACCAAAGATAAAACTCGGCTTTAAATTCATGCAGAAGTTCAGCCCAAGGATTTACATGTGTAACACGCATGCCTGTTGGCTGGGCACTTTGTCACACATTGGGCAATTTGGAGATAGATCTTCTTGCCTTTGCACATTCTGTGTGGAGTGCTTAAAAGGTATGGAGAGGTGTTTTATGTGGCTTTTTACAATTGGAAGCATAACCCTCTTATGGGAAGGCCATGAACAGCATTTAGGTGGAGCTGATTCACTGGGAAGGGGGCCGACCTGGGACTATGAGCTAAAACTAGGCTTTAGGTAAACTGATTGACTTCTTCAGGAAAAATATATAAAATTGAGTCCACACTGTGTAGTAGCTTGGATTTGACTGTCTCCTAAACATTCCTGTGTTAAGGCTGGGACCTAACATGGCAGTACTTGGAGGTGGTGGAAATTTGATCAAAAGGGGAGGTCTTTAGGTCATTGGGGGGTGCTCTCATAGGAGGCTGTACAACCCCAACCCCTTCCTCTCCTACTTTCACCCTAAATATGAGGTGAGAAGCTTTGCTGAGCCCTACATCCCACCATGATGTGCCACCTCTCTGTAGACACAAAGCAATGGGCCAGTGGCTCACAGACCGGAACCTCCGGCGCTGTGAACCAAACGGGCCTGTCCTCTTTATGAGCTGATTCTCAGCTGTGTCATTATACTGCTGGGAAGCTAACACCCCATAAAATAAGTGTTATTGTCTTTTGTACTTTGCCCTTTTTACGAAATGTATTGTTCTTTAATTCTTACTTTTTTGAAAGAGTGTTATTTTGCCAAAGATGAATTTTGCAATTTTTTTTTCATTTCTTATTCTCTTCTCTGTGTTTTCTTCCCTTTTATTGGTGGAGTCTTAGAAGCTATCTGAGGGGTCTGTTTAGTTCACAGAGTGGAGGAAATAATCTACAGTATATGTTACATTTTATAATAATGCTAATGCGCTCATTTTTCAATGCACACTAATGACACTTAGCAGTCTTTATTATTCAGTGCTAACACAATATTCAAAAATCGCATTAGTTTCCCCAAATCAGTTCTTACTTACTAATAGAAAAGTATTTGAATCTCTGTCTCCCTGTCTGTCTCACTCATTCTATCTCTCTCTTCTCATTTTCTCTCTTGCTGTCTCTCTCTCTCTCACTCTCTGTCTTATTTTCTGCTGAGATTTGTTAGTCCTGTTTCTCCAAATTTATCCTTGAAGAGAAATACAAATCACTTCTGTGGGTATTATAAATCAGAGCCGTAGTCCATAGAAGCTTAGGGTGTGTGGCCGCACTAACTTATTACACCAGGCTGTGGTTGTGGGAGAATGAAAGAGAAACTGTATCTGTCTTTCAAAGACAATCTGCAGAGCTGAGAGGGGAAAAATGAGATGCAGTTGCCATCGAAATGGATCATCCTTTTGAAATCTTCCACACAGATATTCTCTACCTGGGGATTTGGCTGAGCTAAATATATAACATCTGATTTTTTGGAGAAGTTTCAACATAAATAAATGCTTGTTTTTATCAGAATCCAGAAAGAGATCTGCCCAGAATGGTGGAATTAGACACTGTGATGAGTCATACATTTCTGCCTCAACAAATTCCTGTTTTAATGTCAGACATTTGGTGATTAATTTCAGGTTTATAATCTTCTATATTTGCATAAAGCCCAGCCAGACTGACTATGCAAATGCTCTTCATTAATTAGATTTGATTATATTGCCTGCAGTGGCTATAGAAATTATATTTATGATAAATATTTCCAATAGAAATTAAGTATGTGCAAATATTAATGCAGTAATGAAAATCCTACAAAGAGATACATTTTTCCTTTCTGCTTCCAAACAAAAAGACAAAAATTAAACCTTAAAATTTCTGTGGGTAGAGCTATCTACACAATTTTTTAAAACACAATTTTCAGTAGTTGGAATATAAAGTATTAGTTCTTATCTCAAATTATTTTGAATCATAGAAACCACTCTGTTTTAGGAGAGGAAAATTCCTGTGCATTCTGTTGTTCCCCATTGATTGTATATAACTGAATATTTTAGGGTGTTGCATGCAGCCCATATGGTGATCTTTGGGGGAAATCAGAATGTTGGAATACAGAGACTGTTACATACTTTTTAAACTGGCTACATTTTTGCTTAGAACCATAGTTTTTAAAATAAATTAACTGGAAACCAAGACAAAATTAGTTTCCCATCAGGATAGCACCTTGCCGCTGCATCTGTCTGTCACCTGACTGCTCTGTGACCGGGAGGATTTCTGGGCACGCAGATGGCCACCTGGCCGGGGTTCTTGTCCAGAGACCTTCTCGGGTTTATTCTGGGTACCTCGGTAGGTCAGGGCCCTGCTTCCTGGCTGGACGCTGGTCAGGGTTCTTGGATGCAGGAGAGGACCCGCGTTCCTCATTCCTCAGCTGTGACTTCCTGCCCTGCATCCTGCCAGGCTGACCTCACCTCCGCTCCCTTGACTGCCTTGTGAGGCAGAAGGCCAGTTCATAAGCTAAGCCCAAAGCCACCGACCTGGACTTTAATGATCACGGCCACATTCTGGCCAGCAGTGTGCAGACAGCTGTGCTGCTGTATCCCCATGGGATGGGACCCTGGGGTTCCCTCTCCAGCCTGCAGCACCCTGGGAAGCAGCCACCTAAAGGTCACCCTCAGCCCTGTGAGAAACAGGTGCCTGGGAACCCAGCCTTGCGGAGCACAGCATCAATGACAGCGACTGACGTTTCTTCTGTTCTTCTTTACAGGGACACGGGATTCTCAGTAACACAACTCTCACGACACTTGTGTAGCACAATGGAATGAGAAAACTCTCTAGAAAACATCAGGGGATCTTTTCCATACCTCTGCTCAGGGCCACAGTTAGTTCAACCTCAACTTCACAGCATTTTGTGTTAAAAGAGATTCCAAGCTAGTGTTTTAAAAGAGATGCCAAGCACTTAGGAGACTGAGGCAGGAGGATTGCCTCGAGTTCGAGGCTGGCCTGGGCTATAGAATGAACCTGTGTTAAAAAAAAATTAAAGAAAAAATGAGAGGGATCCCATGCCTTTTCTGTTAACCTCCGTATTTATCTACATACCCTTCAGTACACTAAGAAGTGTGTTTCAGTTGTCTTGGGCCTCACACACACACTAGGCAAGCACTCTGATCACTGAACTACATCCCCAGCCAACACCTTATTTATAACATCCTTAAGCCAAGATAAAGAGCAATTGGCCACTTGATAGGAGGCAGGGAAAGGGAAAAAATACTTTCACTTAAATACCACAAAACTGGTGAGTTCCCCCGTGGGTAATGCCCCAGGTGGGAAGGAGGGAAAGGAGAGTTGTATGAGCTAAAGGTTAGAGGAGGGCACCTCAGCCTTACCCTTTACCTCTGTTTGGTCATGACAGTGGGGTGCATCTGAGAATGTTTCTTTCTGGGCTATCTGTCAAACACAGAAGATTCTTATGAGCTGGGCACAGGCGGATTGTAGGGAAACTTTTTGGACCCTGATAAGTATTGTAGCCAAACGCACCATCTATCTCCACTCCCTTCCCTCGGATGATCCCCAGGTCATCATTTTACAGTGACATCAGCTCATCATAGGAGACATAAAAGTCCACCCCAAATCTCTCCGGGCTCCGTTGGGCCTGAGAATTAAATTGACCGAGTCAGACTGAGGCACCCAGGTCCTCTAATCTCAGCTTCCCGTGACAGGGAGTCCTACGAGGAGACAGAGCCCCAGAGAAACAGTCACTTGCTGATAGGCAGCACTGACAAAGAGCAGTTAAGTCCTGACAGATGATCTGGTGGGAGGGGACTGGAGTCACGGTAGAGAACAGGGTGGAACAGTTGCCGGGGAAAGAAAGCTTAGGTGGTGCCAGGACTCCTTCCTCCCCAGCTTTCTGTCCCTGAGAACCATGTGAGCCCTTTTGGTATCTTTCACCAAGCAAATTCATTGCCTGAGTGGAAGAACAGAAAAAGGATCAGATCCTGCCATTACGCAAAACTGTCTGTAAACCTGTGTTTAACTGCTTGTGAGCCAGTTTTCCACAGAGTGGGAGGGGCTCTCCCGGTCCTGGCTGTTGCTGTCCCTTCCCTCTGCTCCCAGTGGACGTGAGGATCCGTCTCTAGCTGTGCTTTCCTTTCACTGAAAGTACGCCTCTAGGCTCTCATTGCTAGGAGGAAACTGGGGACAGCCCAGTAAGTTCTGGGCAGCGCTCTGAGGGCTGTCACCACCGGTGGCCACTCTAGGGATGAGGCTTGTGGCAGGTCCCTCTCCTGGGGTCATCCACAAGTATTTTCAGCCCAGAGGCATGACTGGCCCTCGATGCAGAATGGTGAGCCGTGCTTCACCTTGAGACTTGTCGTACTTCAAGCTGTCCCCAGGCACCAGGCCTGGGCTGGGGCAGGTGACCGTGGTCCCACGTTGGCTCCAGGACAGTTGACATTTTTCTCTCAGGCTTTGTCCCCTGAGCAGTTTGTGACTGAGCTCAGCTCCGTGCCTCACTGAGGTGTCTTGACTGAAGGAGTTATGTCATATGGATTTTCCAACCTGGCAGGATTGTTCCGTGGCGAGAGGGAAAGATAAGAAACCAGATTTAGCACCTTATGTATTAGCTTTCCTCCCCACTGTGAAAATGGAATATTTTTTTGTTGGTTTGTTTCCTTTGCCTCTCTGTAAAAACAGATAGAAATCTGTGTGTACATAAATGTCTCCCCAGTCCTTGTCACAGACGAAATGGTTTAAGAATGGTGTATGGTTCATGAACAACAATATAGGAATCCAAGCAGCCAAACTGATAAATTTGGAATTTAATTAGCTGAGCTCAGGACCACTTGTATACAAACCCCTGTTCCCCCACCCCGTTTCAGAGTCCAAACAAGTTGCACCAAACTGGAAAGTTACAGAGCTTTTAAAAGAGAGAATCACAAAAGTCATCCTGTTGGAAACAATTTAGCTCGAATCTTACATGAATTTTTGGTTGACACCTGCATCCTGCTTCTTTTGTTGAGCGGCTTAATTTTTCTCCTGTGGATACAGCTCATTCTGCTTTTCCATGAGACTTATACCCTGAGTAATTTTCCATTTTCCTGGGTCAAATACAGGGCACTAGTTAAATGCAGGGCTCAACATGGTGTCAGTTAGGCCAAGCTACAACATTCCCCACTGGTTTTAGTGCATGAATCAAATCCTTGATTCCTGATCATCCTTTTAAAAGTCATCTTTTTTATCTACATTTTGCAGTTCCTCGTATTGGGAACTATAACCATTAATTTAATAGATTGGACTCGGCGTTGGATAGAATGCATTAAATAGTTTATCATCTAGGTGTCAATAGTAATGACCAGTAGGAGGAAAACCAGGGGTCCTGCCAGAGCCGAGGGTAGGGTGGTCAGCCGTGGGGCAGTGGAGAACAAATTTTTATATCAACTCTGTTGATAATGTCTCATTATTTTTTTATCAGCGAGGCACTTTTTGAGCTAAGACTGTTTTAAAAACAAGATTCACCAAGGGCCAGGCATAGACACCCCCGTTTTAAGAACAGGAGGTCTAGACCTTGCCGGTTCTGCAGGACCATCTCAGCCAGGGAGTTTAGAGATGGTGATGAACATTTTGTTCAAGCGTGCTAGATCACAGTCTATTTTTTGCTTTGTATCTGGTAATTCTGACCTCCCATTACTAGGGCTATGGTTCCTAGTGTTGTGGAACCAGCTACTTCTAATCCCAAAAGGGCAGGAATTAGGACTGGAGCCCTCTTTTTTTCTTGTGAGGTTGGGTAACCCCGTATGTTTCCTCCCTCCTTCCCCAGAATACCGGTACACCTGGGGAAGAACAGGAGTTAAGATGCAGAGTTCAGGGTTAGGTCCAGTGGAGACAGCCAGACGAGCACAGGGGTGAGGCCGTTCGTATAGGCAAACCACGTTCCCAACTTGGGGAGACTAAATGTTGGTTGAGGGGGTGAGAGATGTTTTGTACATACACAGTTGAGTTACAATTGATTCAAAGTGGGGAATGCTACAAGGGGAAATTTACAGACTGAATACAAAGTCCAGAGCCCTGAATGTTTCCCAAAGTGAGGGACTTAGGTCCCTGTCCCCACCAGTATGAAGAACCAGAATCAAGGTTTGAGGCATTTACAGTCTGGGTTCCATATTAGCTATACAGAGACTACTTAGCTGGCATCTCTGGTATTGCAGGCTTGAAGGGGGAGTGATGAATATAATGGCTCTTTCTGGCAACCTTGATGGCCGTGGAGCACTCAAGGTGGCTGTATAGGGTCCTTCCCGGGGGCACCTAGGGATGTGGGCTGTCTCCTTTTGATGTAAATTTAATCACCAGGTTAAGCTGCCAGGGGGTCATCAGGTATTTCAGGAATGATCTGGTAGCCCCAAAACAAGTGGTGAGTTGAGTGTGGAAAGGGCTGGAGAGCCTGAAAGGACTCAAGTTCCCCATTAGTGACAGCAACCAACTTACCATCGTGGACATGGGGAATCAAAGAGGGCAGTTGACTGTCCATGACCTCAAAAGGACTAATGTCCTGGAGATGGGGGGTACGTCACACACGCAGAAGGGCAAAAGGAAGGAGATTTACCCAGTTTTCACCAGTCTCAAGAGCCAGTTTTGAAACAGTTTCCTTTATGGTTCTGTTTATTCTCTCTACTTGGCCTGAACTTTGAGGCCAGTAGGCACAATGTAATTTCCAGTTGATTTCTAAAGCTGCAGCTAAATCTTGAGTGATCTGAGCTATGAAAGCTGGGCCATTGTTGGACAAACCAAATCGAGACACTGTCTCATAGAGGAGCTTCTTAGCTACTATGACAGCTGATTCAGTCCAAGTGGCGAATCCTTCAGTCCACCCGGTAAATATTTATGTCCTCCTCTTTCTGGACCCATTTCAGTAAAGTCTATCTCCCAGTGGTCTCCAGAGCTAAGTCTTCATTGTCTCTTTCAAATATCAGTGGTGGCCAGCTTAGGGTTCACTTGAAGACATTGTGGGCATTTTTGGCTGATCTCTTTAGTCAGGCAAGGTAACTTGGCCAATTTGGTTCTCCCAAGTGAGTGGCCCAATGGGTCTCCTGGATGAGCTGTGGGCCCAATGACCTGCCAGCCTTCTGGAGACAGTTGGGCTTCTAGGCTCTTGGCTGGTCTCAGGTCTGAATCCGAGTAGGATGACTTGAGTAGTGTGGGTGGCAGGAGAGTTGGGAGGAGCATCATGGGCCCCACTGGTTTTAGTGCCATCTGTCTGGCTGTCTCAACAGTGAGGGCATTTTCATGAGTTATTAGGGTGTCTTCTCACTGGTGCCCCAAACAATATATAAGGGTAAACTTTTAACACAACCAAATGGCAGCCGGGAGGTCTAAGATCTTGGGGGCATTTTGGATCTTTGTTCCTGATGAGGTTAATAGTCCTCTTTCCTGATAAATGGCCCCATGCACATGGACGGTAGCAAAAGCATACCAACTTTTGTCCCCATCTTAGGACTTGAGTAAAGGCTATCAGTTCTGCCCACTGAGCTGAAGTTCCCGACCCTAAATCTTGGGCCCATATTACCTCAGTTTCGATAGTCACTGTAGCTCCTGCCACTCAAGTACCGTGGTGGAGGTAACTACTGCCATCTGTGAAAAGGATGGCTTCGAGCTGGACAAACAGGACATCAGTCAGATCTGCTCATAGGCTTGAAACCGAGTCAATAATGTCCATACAATTATGCATTGAGGGGTCATCATAGGCAGGAGAGTCACTGAATTGAGGGCAGAAGTAGACAGGAGCTCGATTCAGTCAGTGTCAAGTAATAGTGCTTGGTACTGGACCATGCAAGAGTTGGAAAGCCATCTACCAGGAGGTGACCACAATAGTGTCTCCAGAGCATGTGGGGCCACTATCTGGAGTCTCTGGCCAATAGTCAATTTAGTGGCTTCCTTGGTTGCAGTGGCTGCAGTTGTCTGTAGGCAATTTGGCCGCTCCGCAGCCATGGGGTCAAATCGCCAGGAAAGATAGGTGACAGGCATCTTCCAGGATCCTAGGTGATCCCATGACTCTCGGCCACATGCAATTGGAAAGGTTTGGCTAGGTCAGGAAGCGAGGGCTGGAGCATTCCCAAGAGCCTGTTTTAAATCATTGAAAACTTGTTTCTCTAACTCAGCCCAGGTTAAAGGCCCAGATGGATCCCCTCCAGGAGAGGTGTAGAGTGGCTGGGCCATTTCAGCAAAACCCAGGACCCACAACCGGCAGTAGCCCAAAGCACCTAGAAATTTTCTAACTTGACATTTAGTCTTTGGGGAAGGGATTCTTAAGATAACCTCAATCCTTTTATCTGACAAAGCCCATTTTCCTTTTTTTTAAATTTTTTAATTTTTTTAAAGAGGATAAAACTGGGGCCAGGGATTTAGCTCAGTGGCATAAACGCCTGCCTTGCAAGCACGTGGTCGTGAGTTTGATCCCCAGTACCAAAATAAATAAATAAATAGGGTAAAACTATACATAACAAAACAGAACAAAGTAGATCAGAAGAAAACAATGTAAGTGACACAGATTTCAAAGCAAGATAATAGGGTATCTACCATGGCTACCATGTTTTCTTCCAAATAGTTGTCCATATCTTCACACACAATGAATTCATACAAAACAAAATAGTACTAAACTGATTAGAACAGAGTGATGAAGGCGTTACAGGCCTTCAAAACCAGACAACAGGAAAATCAACAATGGCTGCCATGATGTCTCTCATTCTCTTCAAAATAGCTGTCCATACCTTCATGTATATTGAAATTAAACAATACAAAACAGACTAAGACCACTCTGAACAAAGAATAATAGCATTACTGGATTTTACAGCATGACAATAAGGTATCAACAATGGATAACATAATGTCTCTTTTTCTTCAAAGTAGCTTTTTGGCTACCTTATTATCACGCATAATACAATTGATTCTCATAAACTGTTTAGGGGAAGTTCTACGCATGTATAAGCCTCTACATGTATACCTATCCTTTCTGTATTAGAAAGAAAAACTAAACTAAACAAATTACTAGCAAAACACAAAACAAAAAAGACAAATAAATAACAATAGCAAAGAGCCCAAAAAAATGATGATGTAGGCCTTCAAGACAAGGTGGTAGGAGCGCAACTAGGGCTGTTATTTTACATAATGTTCTTCAAAAGCTCCTCAAATCACCAGACACTAACATGCAAAATTGTCCCAATCCTATGAATGTTAGCTGTTTTGTTCCAAGAACTTAATGGAATTTGTAGCACAATCATCTTAGCTATCCTAAGTGCGATTATACAACTTTAGATATTTTTTTCTTTTCCCTTTTTTTTCTTTTTCCTTCTTTTCCCTGAGATATTATTTTTTTTTCTTTTTGAGCAGATTCTTATCCTTTCACTGTATTTATTGAGGATTTTGTATCTTATATACTCTTACCATTTCTTACACTAGGGAGACTATACAGTATTTACACATGTAAGTTTGATTTATTTCGCTTATGAGTATGGTCTCACATTGCGTCCATTTATTTATAAATATCTCAATGTGATCCTTCTTTATAGCTGAGTAGTACTCCATTGTATAAAAATACCACATCTTTTTTATCCATTCTTCACTTGATGGGCATTTAGGTTGTTTCCAAAATCTGGCTATTGCAAATTGTGCTTCTATAAACATGGGTGCACATGTATCACTGTGATATGATGTTTTCAGTTCTTCTGGGACTATGCTCAGAAATGGAATAGCTGGATCAAATGGGACCTCCAATCCCAGTTTTTTTGAGGAATCTCCAGACTGACCTCCACATAGTTGCATCAGTCTGCACTACTTCCCAGAATCAATAACTGGGATCATATTTTATTAAAGTTTCAGCATGTCAAAAGAAATCTCCAGCACAGTGAAAAGAAAACCCACAAATTGGGAAAAAATTGTAGTCAACTGTCCCACAGACAAAGGACTTCTGTCTAGAACATACAAAGAATTTTTAAAATATCAGACCCCCAAAATTCAAAGACCCAATCCAAAAATGGGCATCTGAGATGAATACACAGTTCTCGAATGAAGACATACAAAAGGCAAATAAATACATGAAAAAATGTTCAGCGTCATTGGTCATTAAAGAAATGCAAATTAAAACCACACTGAGATTTCATCTCACTCCAGAAAGAATGGCCAGGATCAAGAAAACTACCAACAACAAATGCTGGAAAGGCTGCATTTTCCTGTTTTTAATATATACACCAGATAAGTGACTTTGGGCAGGCAGAGCTGTGCCTTTTTGGCGGAGACTCAATAGCCCCTCTTGTCTAACTCTCTCAATAGGGCCTCCAAGGCTTCTAGACAAGAGGACAAGTCTGTAGTGGCCAGTAGTAAATCACCTACATGTTGAAGTGCTATGATGGAGGATGTTCCACCCAAAGTTCTTGCACTTGTCCTCAGGGCCTCACCACATAGAGCTGACACATTTTTGAACCCCTGAGATAAACATGTCTAGGTCTAGATTCTAGGTCTGTCCATTCAAAAGCAAAGAGGGGTTGACTTACTGGAGCCAGTGGTAGGGAGAAGAAGGCATCCCTCAGGTCCAGTGCTGAGCAGCAGATGTGCATAGGAGGCAGCAAGCTGAGCAAAGTACATGGATCAGGAACAGTGGGGTGTAGAGTCGTGACTCTCTTATTTACCACTTGGAGGTCTTGGACAGGCCGATAGTCTGAAGTCCCAGGCTTCTGGACAGGGAACAAAGGTGTGTTCCAGGCTGACTTACAAGGAATCAGGATATTGGCCTCTTTTAGCCTTTGAATGTGCTTGGAAATTCCTTCCTTGGCCTGTAAGCTGAGTGGATATTGGCAGACCTGGATCAGGGTGGCCCCAGCATTAAGGGTGACTACAATTGGAGGTGGTTGATTGCAAGTCCCAGTGGGTTGGATTCTGTCCAGACCCCAGGAATCTCCTTTTGCCATTTTTGTAGCAACGAAGTTGGAGGGGAGTCTGCCAGGGGTGAGTCCGCCAGAAACAAGGATCCTTCAGTCAGTGCAAGTAAAAAGAACAGCAGAAGGAGGAGCGGTGGCCACCTCTGATCTAGCTTTCTGAAGATCTCTAGTCTTTCTGTGAAACCCAAGAGTCACTGAGGGGTTTGTGCCCTCAAAAGAGATTTGAGCCTATAACTTGTGGAGAAAGTCTCCTCCGATCAGGGGGTGAGGACAAATGACAAGGAAAAAATGGGTTATGGACCCTCTGCTCAAATCTGTAATTCTGGCCTGAGTCCCTGGGTAAGGCTTTATTTTTCCAGTTTCTCCTTAAATGCTCATCTTGGTTTGTGTCAAGGGACTCACTGGCTGTTATAGGACTGAATAGCTTGCTCCTGTGTGGACCAAGAAGCTGACCTTTGGCGCCCTACAGTGAGAGTTAACAGGGTTCCTGGGGGCTGAGAGAACCCTTACTCCTTACTGGCTCAGTTTTGAATTAAGACCTTCAGAGTGGAGGCAGTCTTTTTCTGGAGCTCTGGACAGTCCTTTTTCCAGTGGCCCTCTTTTTTACAATAGACTGGCTTTTGGCTAGTGGGGCCCTTTTAGATTTAGGGGGGTTCCCTGAGTCACCTTTGGCTTTGGGATTCTCCTTTTCTCCTAGAGCAAGGACCTTTGCCATCCTTTGTTTAAGTCCCGTGGGTCTTCTCGGTTGTTGAAGACCTTCTGGGCTATCTCCACTAACTCTGAGAGTGCCTTACCTTTGAATCTTTCTAGCCTTTGAATTTTTCCTCTAATGACTGGGAGACCAATGTGATATTTAGGGCACGTCTATTCTCAGATGCCTCTGGATCAATAGGTGTATAGGAGGCACTCCAAAAATGCAGCTGGAGCCTTGTCAGGTCCCTAACTTACCTCTGTTTAGACAGATTAGTTGGCTTCCAAGCAGCTGCTTTTAAAAGCACTCATATGAGTCTGGTGAAACCATTAGAGAGCCTCCTTACCTTCTTACCTTGAAAAGGGCAAGTGAGAGGCTTGGGGCAGAAGCCCAGAAAAGGGGTGCTACAGCCGGCCGGGCTTGTGTCCATCAGGGAAGCCACACTGTTCCTGTGCTCTTGGCCCTGGACAGCTGGAAGCCATCATTGTCCCCCTGCTGCATGGCGTGGGCTTTGGCTTTGGCTCTGGCTCCTCTTGGGATGCGGATGTCTGGTTGCTTGTGCAGGCGTCTCTGGGCAGGAAACAGTTAAGCTGCTGTGCTCCAGCGGACTGCTCAGTGTAAGAGGAGGTGGAAGGGGGGCTAAGCTATTCTCTGCACTGGGGGCCCTGAGATGTCTGGGCCTCAGGTTTCAGGATGTCGGGGCACAAGGTGGGTGCAGGGCCTGCAGGTGGGGGTGACTACCCCTTCTCACCTGAGGGGACCTGCTGGGTGGGGCTCTCACAGCAGCAGGCAGCAGTGGCAGCTACAGCAGCAGCACTGCTGTTTTTCAGAGAGTTGAGGTAGACCTGCTAACACAAGAGAGGTTAAAGTTCCTTCTGGAGGCCAAGAGACTCCAAAAGCAGGCCATTTATATTCACAAAAAAGTTTAGAGTTTCCCTGGGTAAACAGGTTCACCATAGGAAGAGGCTCTCCAAGGAAATTCCTGAAAATGGTTAAGAACACATTGCAAAGGCAACAAAAAGCAGAAGCAGACTGACCCAGTTACATGAATAACCGACAAATAACAAACATTAAACCAGTGACAAACAAGATTAACAAAACAAAGACAGAGACTAACAGACTGACACCAAGAACTAGTTTGACCTTTGGCCAACAAGTCTCAGCCAACCTCTTGGTCTGAGAATGGTCTGGAAGATTTTAATGTTGTATCCAACATCTCCAAAGACCCCCAAGGGGCACCCCAACAAAAACTAGAACAATCTTACCAGTAAGGATCTGGACTGCTTGCTCCAAATTAGTGTCCAAGGGTTTTGGTTTCTCTTTGAAACAAAGAGATTCCTCAAGGGTGAGGAACACCTCTTGGCAGTCCCCCTGAGGAACAGTCACCTCAAAGAGAGGCTTGGATCCTATAATCCAGGGCGCGTGCCCAAATGAGATGGGTTCGTGATCAACAATATAGGAATCCAAACAGCCAAATTGATGTGATTAGCTGAGCTCAGGACCACTTGTGTACAGGAAACACTCCCCCCCCATTTCAGAGTCCAAACAAGTTGCACCAAACTGGAAAGTTACAGAGCTTTTAAAAGAGAGCATCACAAAAGTCATCCTGTTGGAAACAGTTTAGCTCGAATCTTACATGAATTTGTGGTTGACACCTGTGTCCTGCTTCTTTTGTTGAGCAGCTTAATTTTTCTCCGGTGGGTACAGCTCATTCTGCTTTTCTCATGGGACTTATACTTTGAGTAATTTTCCATTTTCCTGGGTCAAATTCAGGGCACTAGTTAAATGCAGGGCTCAAGATGGCATCAGTTATACTAGGCTAGAACATGTAGGGCAGAGCCCTCCTCTAAATTAAATAAAAGTCCACTTATGCTTCATATTTTTTCAACCATAAAATCCAACTTTATAATGACTATAATTATAGTGGCTAACATTTACAGAGCGTTTACTGTTTTGTTTTGTTTTTTAACATAGAAACACTGTAGTCAACCCTCACAACCATAAGTAAAGCAGTATTACCTCTTTTTGGTACGTAAGGAAACAGGCTAAAGAGGTTAAAGAATTTGTCTAAGGTCTACAGAGTCCCAGCTGGTAAGAGAGAGATTCAAACTGGAGCCCAGAAAGTCTGGACTCAGCCATTGCGCTTCAGTTGTTCTGAAAGGTATTTTATTCAAAATGTCTTCATAAAACAGGAATAGGTACCATTGCCCAAACCACAGTGTCTTGAGTGGGAAACTCTTCTCTAGGTTGGTGGAAAGAGCCCAACATGAAGGAAGACATTTTCCTTAGTAAGAACCTAGAGTGCTGACTCAAAAATAATTTACCTTGAATACTAATTTCAACCAGTGTTTGCAATGTTATACAAAAAGGTAAGCAATAAATGCATGCAAAGTAGTATATGGTTCAGAAATGTGGTTCTTTCACTGTTTTGTCATTGCTTTTCTCTTTGTTTTTATTTTTACTAGTCTGTGCTTTCAGTACGTAATGCCTGCTTCACAGTGGAGAGCTGGCACATGTATGAAGCACTCCCTACCTTTTTCTCATCCCTTTCCCTCCCTACCCAGTCATGCAACCACCTGGGCAAATACGTAACCAGCACAACCACCTGGGCAAATACGTAACCAGCACTGTCTCCATGACCCGTACCAGGAAGGTCACAGTCTAAGAGGCTGACAGATTCTCTCCCAGACTTCCTGCACCTAGTGTGAGCCGCAGCATTAGTGAAAGGGAGAAAAGTAGTCGGAATTCATTGCTCTGGTCACAAAACCTACTCCCTTTCTATCCTGACTGTTTTGCTTTTGTTATTTGAGTGAGTGTTTATAGGCATTCGTTTAGTTATTTAATAGGAAATTTTCCTTTAGGAAAAAAGGGGGTTTTCTGCACCCATATCCCTCCTGCTCTCCTTCAGCATCTGTCCTTGGTAGCGTCTGACCACTGACTCTGGACTAACATCCCCCAGGGCTTAATCAGAGATATTTGGTGAGCCTTGGATGGGCAGGGTGTTCATTGCACCCCAGAGATATGTGGTCCTGTCCCAGGAGGAATGTCAGTAAGTGGAAGATCTGTCACCTCTGTCCTAGGGATCCTAGTGTTAAAATTTATCTTATTCTCTAAGAAATTGAATTTTCTTCCCAATTTGTAGGCAGTAAGTCATTTCTGATAAGTGCAGGCAGTGTTTTCTTTCTATTCTTAGAGGTTGAGAGGCTGAAGCCATGCAATAACCTCAAGGGTTCCTGGCCCCATTTCATCTTCTTCCCTGGGTGCCATTTTCCTCTCGACTGGGGGAACAGGATGCAGGACTGCAGCCCTTGTCACCCCGGACTTGGATGAGGGAAATTTGTTCCAGACTTCAACCTCAGGATGGGGAAAGTGTAAGTCTGTGTGGCTGAAAGGCACCAAGTCTGTAGCACGCTGTTCTACAGCAGCCGTAAGACCCAAAACAGCCCATGAAACCCTTTCTTCCACACATTGTGTCCTTCTGTCTTCCAGTCTTTCCGTCTTCCCCTGGGGTTCAAAGGCCCTACACAGCCTCAGTGGTGGGAAGGCAAAAAAGTAAAGAGAAATGAATTACCAAAAGGAAAAGTAATTACAAACTCTGAGAAAATACCTTTTCTATTGTGTTGATTATTCACTTTTTATAAACTTTCTAGACCTTTAGTGACTTTTTCTCTCTTTTCACACATTTTCTTTATTAACTGTGTTTTTATTAGTATACATTTGCAGTGCATAATGATCACATTCATCGTGGGGAGGCGACGCATGGACATTCTTTTCTTCACTCCCTCCCTTCATCCTCCCCACTCCCAGTTTATTAAAGAGAAGGAGAAGATGTAAAGATTAAACAAACCTACTTTGTGGAACAGAAAGTCTGAAATAAGGAGGAGAAGTAACAATTACAATAGAACCACGTGCTCGCTTGTTCCTTCTAGCTCTTTCCTATAAGGGAGCTTCTGTCACTAGCTGTAAAATACTCAATGGGAAGCCTGTGACTTGCCTTAGAGGATGTGTGTACACATGCATATGTGAATGTCAGTTATCGGAGGTCACCAACTCCATATGAAAGGACAGCATAAGGCAGCCAGGAGAATCAGTCTCACCAGTAAAGCTAATCCACATTGAAATCATGATTTAATGTGAGTTGCAATTATCAAGTCTCCTGCCCCATATAGACTGACTAACTTCGTTGCAACCACAGTATCCAGGATTAAAAAAATCACTCCTTAGGTTCACAGAGAACTATGTCTGCATTGACTGAGTCTACACTAGAGTTACCAGCATGAGCAAATTTATCATGAAAAGATTGTCGGGAGAAACACAGATATGGTAGCCACGATTTTGCTTCCAATCAGATGCCCATTAAAAGGCTAAAACAATCTTATGTTCCCCGTGTCTGACAAGCTCAGACAGTGTCAGTCCTAAACTTTCTTGTTTGCTACATAATTCCTCAAAAGAGGTAAGGCTTGGCTCAACTGGGAACACAGGGAAAGGTGGGATAAGAGAAGGGCACCCCAGCCCCCTTTTTACTTACAACCACATACCAAGGCCATGTTCAGATATGATACCGTGATATAATATGTATCAACTAATGTGGATTAACCAAGTGTAAAAGCATTTCAAATAGTCTCCATATGACATATGTAAATGAAAGCTAAACTGGTTGGCTATGGTATTTTTTTTTCTTTGTTTTTGTTTTAGGTATCAGGGATCAAACTCATGACCTTGCACTTGCCAGGCAAGTGCTTATGCTGCTGAGCTGACTCCCCAGCCTCCATTGGCTATAACTATTAGTTGAAACAATAGTGTCTTAGTTACATTTTCTCTCATTGCTGAAACAAAATACCCAACACCCAAAGTTAAGGGGGGGGGGGTTATTTAGCTCACAGTTTGGAGAGGTTTCTAGTCCATTATCAGCTGGCTCCAAGGCAGGGTGGCATGGCAGAGAGCACTGTGAAGGACAAGCAGTTCATGGCGGCAGAAGACAGCAAAATCAATAAGCTAGGGACCTTAACTGCATCTTTCTGCCCCTTTTATTTTAGCCAGGCTACTGAGGGTGGGTAGCACTCACACTATTAGTCCTAGTGCCCTTGAGCCTGACATCACACTGTGAATCAATTCCAGCATCACACACTCTAGATCCAACCAACTCTGAAGAAGCCCCACCTATGACTGCATGAAGCTTTGGGGGAACATCTAAATACAAGCCATAACAAATAGATTCTACAACCTTCCTCTTTTTCACAAACAGAGCATTTTCTTAGCATAGTTAGGATATACTTATGTGCATATTAATAACATTAATTATGCGACCTTTATAACCATAAAGGGAAAATCAAACAGCTATATTGACTGCATTTCTTACTCTATTTTGTGTGTTGGGTATTATATTTTGTGGCCAACATCATATTACTCTTTCCCTCCTATCTTCCATAAGGTAGACCAGCCAATTATCAGTTTTCATGATTTAGGAAGCAAAAAGTTTATGATTTTACAACATGAAATCACTTCTAAGTGAACCAACAGAAGTACACTTCACAATTTACAGAATCCTCAAAGCAGTTCCCATGTTTACACACAAAACAGTACTGGAGATTGAAGGATGGAATATGCAGCAAAGACAGTAAAGCTATTTTTGTGAATAAACACTACTCATACTGTTTTATTCTTTGGGATTTGAATTCTTTTTATTTCTTTCCTTTCTCATTCTAAAGATGAGAAATTTACAACTCCCATTTTCCCCTCCTCCACTTCCAGAAAAATTCTTAAATGGGCACTGATTGGAGGATGCATAGCTGCAGCTTAAAACACATCCCTGCTGAGACAGCAAACACACTGAACACTCTTCCTGTCAGTGCGGCAATCTGAAATTTCTCTTGAAAAAAATACATTGGGCAAAAATGTACAGGAATACAAGGAATCCTGTGTTTTGGTGCAGGATCTGTTATGTGACATCTTGGTGGTTTATAAAGGTTCCTGGGCAAGAAATACTAGTGCAGAAACAAGCAAATGTCCTCCAATGTCAGGGAACTATAAAACTGAGGGAAGGCATCAGAGCAAGTCCCAGGTTTAAAAATGTGTCCTGCCTCTGTTTAACCATGCAAAGACTCAGTTTCTTCATTTTAAAAGGCAAGATTTTAATTAAAGGCTCTCTAGGATTCTTCCCAGCTGCAGTACCTCAAAGTCCTAGCATTGGTTTTCAAGTGCTCCTGGCAACTGCTTTGAGTTTTAACACATCTTTAAAAGACACCAAAGTTATGGCCAGCTGTGTCCTTCTGGCATGACTTCATATCGAGCGAGGACTTGGTGTCTATAGCAGTAACTAATCAGATTAATTTTTTAAAAATTTTAGAACCGTCATAGAACTTGGAAATAGAACAACCAGCTTTAAAGATATCTGGTCTTTTTTGCCTAGAACTGAAAAACAGATGACTAAATTATAACCTTTCCCAAATGACTTTTCTGTGATAACCTTAGGTTCTTCCAGTAATAAATGTCGAAGAAGTGGCCACGAGCTATAAATGTCGAATCAGTATTCACCAAAATTAGAATGATCATGAACCTAGGACTTTAAAAACAGTACAGAACTGAGTGCTGCATTGCAAAATCAGATAAGGCAGTAGAGCCAGGAGAGAGGTGATCCTTCCTGATTAAGACAAAGAAAATCAGATCCTTTCCCAGAAACCATTAGCAACTGATACAGTGTCAAGTGAGTAGGAGGCTTAGAGGCAGCCTGAAAGCTTTTTAAGTGTGTAAGTGCCAATTTCCTGTTGTTCTGAGCTTGACAGATTTATTTCAGGAACATTCCTAAATTCTCAACACCTAGAGAAGTGACTGTGTATTATGGTCTTTACCCAAGATATTCTTTTTAGCAGAGTAAATGATTGATTCATGTGTCTTCAAATCCCTGAAGAATTTTTTTTTAATTTTTCTTCATTAATGGCGATATAATGTGAAACACAACTAGAACACAGCATTTGATTTATATTCTTTTACTTAATGGCATTTCAGTATCTTTAATACTGACTCAGATAACTTATAACCTGTAATTTACGAGGTATTCTTTTTTCTGTAGTTGTAAAGAAAGTAAATTTTAGGCCGAGTAAGACAGCTAAATGGAAATTCAGGCAGATCACAGAAATAGTCCTCCAGTTGGAAAGTATAGATATAATTTTGAGGGCAGATACTTGATCGTGTATTTCAGCAACAATATCTGAAGTAATCAAGGCAGACAAAATGTGAAAATAAAAGGAAAAATAATATGAATACTGTTAAAAGAAGTTGGACTTGCTGAAAAACTGATTTCTAAGAGCCAAATTGCTTCAAATGTGAAAATAAAGAAATTAGCAATGTAACTATTCAGTGAAAAGAAGGGGAAGGGGTTAGGGAAAGGTTGCTCAGGGTTACGAATTACAGGTAGGAACACGGAGTTCTGGAGAGCAGCTGAACAACTGTACATAACAGTAATATATTCGAAAACTCTTGAAGAAAGGATTTCGAATGTTTCTATCAAAAAATGATAAATACGTGAAGAGATCTAATCTACTTTGAGCACTGAACAATGTCTCCATGGACTGAAACATCACAGGGGATTCCACAGTCCTCACCCTTTTCTGTACTGGGGATTTAATGCAAGACCTTCGCACTGAACTATCCCTTTTTTATTTTAAAACAAGGTCTTACTGTTTCACTGGTGTCCAGGTTGGGCTCAAACTTGTGAGCCTCCTGTCTCGGCCCCCCAGAGGGAACATGTAAAATCTTTGTATTTTTATGTGTCAGACCACAGTTCTGATAGTGCCTCCAAGGCCGTGTCCCCAGAACCTCACTTCCGCCCACAGGCTCCACTTCCGCCCACAGGCTCCACTTCTGCCCACAGGCTCCACTTCCGGGGTTTCATCTCGCGATAACTCCAGGCCCTCCAGAACACTCCGGATGCAGAGAGGCCCTGCAGGACGTGTTTCTGTCTGTGCTGAAAAGTCCTGCGTGGGCCCGGCATTGATAGAGGCCTAGAGACACGCAGTGTTCCCTCTGGTTGCTTTAGATGTTAGGCTTTTTAAGGCTTCTTCAGGTAGCCTTTGCCTATGAAAATGCACAGATAACTATAACTGCTCAGAATTTTACAGATTCCTATTAAAATCTAGTAAAAAAAGTAATCAATTTCTTCAAGGAGGTGCGAAAACAGAAGTGACAATTGATGAAGAATTTCTTCAGCTCCCGGCCCATCTCCTCTTTCCTCCTCCATCACACACGCACACTAAGTATCCTTTTATTTAGTTAGTGACATTTTACCTGCTTCAAAGCCAGCATCCTGCTGTTATTGTTGAAGTTCTACCTCTTTCCCTTGTCAAGAATCAAAAATATAAAAGAGAAAAGGAAAAAAAAAAAAACTGTGTTCAAAGTTTGTCTTTGAGACCAAGCAGAGAGCACTTAATTTTGGTGGGTATCTTTTTCCCTTATGTAAAAAGGAGATTTTTGTGAAAGGATCCTAGAGATGGGTCTGCCTCATCGCGGCTCTTTCACCTGACATGGAACATTCTTTGGCAGTAGCTGGTGCCTCATCCTAGCTGGAGCCTTTAGGAGCCACTGCTAAGTGGGCCACTGGGCAAGTCCTCACGGGCCAGCAAGAATCCAGACTTCATAACCCAGTGGCTCAGCCTTGCCGAGGAAGAGTTCCAGGATGTGGAGGCCTTGAAAACGGTGGAGACTAAACCCTGGAAATGCTAGGAGGGACTTAGAGACCACAAGGTCAGAGAGACAGGGCTATGAGAGGCCTGTGCAGCATCTGTGGAGGGTAGGGGACAAAGGCCTTCCAAGGAAACCTGTCACCGAGGCGCTGGGATGGAGAAGAGGAAAAAGTGAAGGTGCTGAGTAGTTCAGCAGGCTGGTTGGCAGGCTTTCCTGCAGCCTCACCAGTAGGTAGCTCCACTAAAAGCCCAAATGTTCACATGTTAGAACATGAAGTCTCCAAAGACTTGCACAACCCTTAACTGCACATTTAAAGGATTATATTGTATGCTGTGTCTTAAAAGTGAACGAGTGAAAAGGTCAGGTGAGGTGTACATGAAATTAGAAGTCCTAAGAGTATAGGTGGTCATATGTGCCTCAGCTTCAGCTGGTGGGAAAGACATAGGATGACAGAAGCAAGTGATCAGATCACCAGTTTCCCAGAAACATTTGAGATAAAATTCCTAGCTCCATTTGAATGCTGTAGATGCTTTTAATGTTAGAATGCAATAAATGACGGAAATTGAGGTACATCCCTCAATGTAACCCCATCCCTTATTTCACTCAATTAGATACAAAAGAAAGAGAGGAAGGAAAGAAGGAAGGAAGGAAGGAAAGGAAGAAGGGAGGAAGGGAGGGAGGAAAAAAGAAAGAGAGAGAGAAAGGAAGGAAGTCCTTTTGTCACAAGGATGTTCATTGTCTGAACCAGAGAAGAACATAACATCTGGATTCTTAGTTTTGTCTTGTTCGTACATAATCCTGACATTCAAGGGGAGAGGCTATTTGTCCATGGAGGAGGCTGGGAGAAACAACTTCAAGTTATACTATTTGTTGAGCTGAAGTGCAGTGTTCTCTAAAAACATCTCAAGTACTTTTCCTGAATATGAAATTATGTCAATTTTTGGTGGCGTAAGTGCCTGCTTGGCAAATTCAAGGTCATGAGTTTGATCCCCGGCACCAAAAATAAATAAATTATGTCAATTATTTCTACTGAATAAATGATATATAAGTTTCTTTCATATGTGTTGATCGAAGAATTACTTTGATACAACATAAACAAAAAAGAAAAAATTCAGAGTTTAAACACCAAGTTGCTTGTTTAATCTGCATTTTCACAGCGACACTTTCCTTAAAAACCAGTCCATGTCTTTAAAAAGCTCTTGTTTGTGACAGGATTTGAAAAAAGTAAACAAAAGAGTTTCTCTTCTTTGCAATAATTTGCTTAACTTAATAATCTCTCTTCCAAACTATTACTTATTTTTTAAAACTCAGCATTGCATTGTCCAGTTACCATTCAGAGGAGAAAGACAGAGTCAGTACCTGTATCTCTGTGTTAAAAGTATTTTAACTAAAACCTTTATACCTCTGTTTATTGTCTTTTAACTTAAATACTCTTTGTGCCACTCAGTTTTGCTTATTAAAAAAAAGGTGAGATGGAGATGTTTTTGTGCCACATAAATCAACACTTAACTTTTTACATTTGATCACAATATTCGTGCCTATGTTGATCACAATTATGTTAGCACAAGGAGATTTTTTTCGAGTGATGGTAGAATTAAAGTTTAGTGTGGGGAGAGCAGGGAAGGTGAGTGATTTCTAGCACTGGAAGGTTGTCGTCACTGGGTTCCTAGGTTCATTACCATTGTTCTTGTTCCTCGGATGGGTCTAGTGCTGTGCTGGGCACCAACTCTGTGGAAGTATGAACACAGCACCCTCCCCAAGAAGGTTAACCCTGGCGAGGGTGGATTCACAAAGAAGATGAGGGATTTGCTTGAAGCAAGAGCTGTTTTCAGAAAGGTGACCTACTCTGTGTAAGGTGTGAAAGCATTTCAGTGCCCCCCTGAGGAAGATTAGAAAACCTGTGAGGTCAGGGACCTCTGCCCATAAATCCACAACTGTCTATTTGTGAATACTCTAAGGGGCATTTTGCTCACCAAGGTAAGTTATTGGACTGACTTTGGTTTGTGAGTCTTAATAAGATCTTGACATGATTAAAAATGTCTGACTGAAATGAATACACGAGAAATAGTATACAAATATTGCCCGGAGCCAGGCGTGATGGTACATGCCTGTAACTCTAGCATTCTGGGAGACCAGGGCAGGAGGATCACTGGTCAAGCAGAGCTTGAGCAATTTAACAACCTAGGCTTTTCTCAGAATAAAAAGTAAAAACGTCTGGAGATGTTGCTCTGTGTGAAGACCCTAGTTTCACTCCACAGTAATTTAAAAAAAAAAAAATATCAATAAATAACACTGCTTGGGGCTGAGGCTATAGATCAACGGTAGAGCATTCACCTAGCATGCGGGAGGCCCAGGGTCCAATCCCTGCAAAGAAAAGGTTTCTAAACTTCAGTAGTAACCAGGAAGTATAAAATAAGAAAAGGTACCGTATTTTCACCCAAATGGTTAGGAAAAAATTTAATTTGACAATAAAACTTTTGGCAGAAATATAGGAAATGTGTCTGCTGGCAAAATCCAAATTCAGTGAGCATTTTTTTTTGGATGATGCTTTGTAAATATTTAAATTTTATAATTTATGATTAAAATTTTTATTTCTCAATATCTGGTCTAACATACAAGAAATATTTATTGACGCATTTCCCATAACAGGAAACCATAGCACCACATAAATGTCTATAAGTAGGAGAAAATTAACTACATGACTTCTGGCCCAGCCATTTTATGGAGACTTCTGCAACCACAAAAAAAAAACACTTTAATTTATATTTCTTAAACTAGAAAGACCTCATAATCTTGTGTGCTAAACTGACTCAAAGCTCTGCAGTGCAGTCCAGAGTTTGCGTGTCCACAGTTGGGCACGCATGTTAGCTGTGAGCATTGAAGTACTTTACTATGTTATGCATTATTAAATTTAGCCTATATATGAATTTTAAACTAATGAGCAGAGAATAGAAAGTTGAGATAAACTATTTCAACTTATTCTAGTACTTTCCAATCTAGTGGAGTAGCAGCTTTATTTCACAGCTACCCTGAGCAGGATTTGGAGTTCATCTGGTCCTGTCCTCTGTAGAGATGGAGAACATTCATTCATGAATTCATTCCCCCTTCTTCGATTAAGTTGATGTATGCTTATTTATTCAACGCCAGCTTACCCCAGGCATTGTGATCTCCTGACTGCTGTCATCAGGCAGCCTAGGAAGAGAGAGGGAAAGACACAGACACGCAGGGGCTCACCACCGGCTGTGAATCCCCCGGAAAGCAGCGCTGTGCCAGTGAGTAGGACCCTTCCTGGCTGTTCCACCTGACTCGTTCTATAAGCGCTAAGACTTATGTTTCTAAGTGATTCATTTCCAAATGGCATGGCTCGTGTCTGCCTCCGGCTTTGACTCAGTCCCTCCCGCCACGCAATGTCTCTGTGGCAGCTCTTTACCAAGGGGCTCCAACAATTACATGCAAGGTAACTTCCTCAGTCAGCTTCCAGGAACAAAAGCAATAAGGACCCCAGTTCCACAACCTCTTTCTTTAAAAAAGAAAAGAAAATATTGTCCTTGCTTTCTTCTATGTTTTTTACATTTGGAGCTTCAGTGGGAAAGAACCAAAGTGGATGTGTGATTAAGGCATGGTTCGCTAATGTACTGAGTAAAAAACACTGGTCTTTCTCAGGATGGCAACAGGTGGACAAAGGGGAACAAATAGCAGGTGCTCAAAGAATTTGTAGGGAAAAGTGTAATATAATGAGATCACTTATTTCACTTCAGAAAATTTCAGAGCTGTCATTCACTGTCACATCTTGAATCTCCACGGGGGGCCAAACCTCATTTAACCACGCGTCTCTTTGGTCTGTGGGGGCTCAGCTGTTATCACCTGGCACATGTGGAAGGCACACTGCACCGTGCTTTTCAGATGTCAGCCTGAAGACACCAGTCCTCAGTCATCGTCTTTCGTCTGAGTCAAACTTCCCAAGGTCACCTTAGGTGAACCACTATCATTTATACTGCACGATCAACCTGTTTTTCTCATTATTTTATCCCTTACAATATGAAATAGCAAAACGGGGGGGACTATTTTGATTATTACTCATAATGCCACCTTCAAGTTGTTCTACTTGCATATGCGTATTTTACATGGCTGTGGCCACCACATGCGGTCATGGGTATATAAATAATTTTAGTTCATGTTTTATTTTAAATTGTTCTGTGGTCTTGAAAGTCTTCCTGGTTATAATGGAAGCACCATTTTCTAATTAGCAATGTACTTAGTCATTTGCTCATTATTAAAGACGAGGTTCCTTCCAATTAACCCTACTCTACAGCCTCAGGGGACATTTTAGCATTTGCTATATTTTCGTTGTTTTCAAACGCATTCCTCATGGACTCGTGCACCTTTGAAACTCGGTCGCAGAGCTCTTTTATGTACCATGCTGAAAGTGACTTTAAAATTCCCAGCAGTCTCTATGGTTTTTACACAGTTCTTTGACACTGTTGTTAGTTTTCTACCAGTGAGCTCTGAAAAGCCACTTTCCCTCCCTATCAAACAAGTGAGACTGTTTGGGGCAGACACCTCCGGGGCACACTGCCGGAGGGTTCTCACAAGTAGACCAGCATTTTAGTTAACACTTGGTTTCATAAATGATGTGGTCATCAAAGCTTTGAGAAATCTGGTGGAAGCACATTTATGAATGCAATATTTATTATATGATATCATTTGACAGGAAACCAAGTTTTTTCTGGTACAGATTAACCAGCTAAAACATTACTTTGTTTGCTTTTTGTTTTTTATTTTAATTTTTATTCTTATTAGTACGTGTTTGCAGTATATCATGATTACACTTGTGGGGAGTTGGTCCATGTACATCGCACATCTCAATTCTATTGTCACCCCATTTCCTTCCCTCCCTCCCCCTTCCCTGGGTCTCTTAGTCCCTTTGCTATTGGAAAACATCTTTTTAATCAGAGAACTTTGCTCAACAAATAATTTCCTAAGTTCTTCAGCAACAGAATAAATTCCTCTGCGATGATAATGTACAATTCTCCTTGGGACAGACATTCCAAAACCCCAGTAGTTGCCTGGAAACACAGGCTGTACCCAGCCCTGCATATACATTTTTCCTATGCATGCATCTATATGATCCATTTTAATTTATAAACCAGGCACAGTAAATGATTTACAACCATAATTAATAATAAAATAGGTATTTTGCCAAAGGGAAGAGGACTAAGAGATGGAGGGGCTGGGAGGACGGGAGGGAAGGGGACAGAGAAAGAGTTCAGCCGTGTGCGGACACGCATCAGCTCCTCACGGTGAACAGATTCATGATGTACTACACGCAGGTACTGATAAAAATGGAATGTTTTAAAAAGAAAAACAGAGCAATTATAAACTTATACTGTAGTAAAAGTATTTAAAACTTGTGAATCATTTATTTCTGGAGCTTTCTGCTTCATTTTTTTTTTTGTTTTTGCTTTTGTTTTTTGTTTTTTCTGGGCCGCAGTAGACCAAAGGTAGCTGAGGCCATGGACAGGGAGGTCGACTGCAGAGTGGACTTCCTGAGGAGTGGCACACAGGCCAGCTGTCGCCACTGCACCCAGTGGCTTACCGAACAAGTGTTCCCTGAGGACTGTGATTTGTCAGGCCCTATGCCAGCACCAGGAGGAGTCAAACAGCAGATGATGTAAAATGGGTGGCAAGTATAAAATATCAGAAGGTGCTAAAAGTTAAGTAGGAGAAAGCTGGAGAAATGCTAGGGTGTGTTCATTTAAACAGTGCTGCACCAGGAAGGACCTTGCTGAGAGAGTGACAGATGAGAAAGGAGGTGGCAGAGAAGAACCCGTTTGAACCTGAAAGAACTCGCTGTTAGGAAGAAGAACAATACCAAGAATCCAGTGGGCATCACTGTCTACTGAAAGAGGACAGGAATTAGAGTTAGGACTTCTTTAGGGTAAGCTCCTGCTGCACCCACCTGGGTGACCATTTGCAAGTCACTCAGCATCTTCTGTATTCAGTTATAAACTCTGGGCCTGGAGAATGGATTATTTCTCAGTTTCCTACTCAAATCTCCATTCAGTGGTAACTGAGTCATTGAGAGCAGATTAGTTGGGTCTAAAGAAAACAGAACCTTTGCATCCTGGGGATGGAATGCAAATTAGCCAGCCACTGTGGAAACCAGTAGAAGGCCCTCTCAAAATTACTGACAGAGGGAACTTACCACCAGCAGCTCCCTACTGGCTCAACTACCCAAAGAAATGAAACCACAATATCAAAGATACTATGTGCTTACTGCAACATATCCACAATCAATCACAATCAGCACGTTTAAATCAATGAGTGAACAAATAAAGAAAATGTGATAAGATAGGTGTGTGTGCATGTAATAAAATCTACTCAGCCTTTAAAAAAGAAGAAAATCATGTTATGTGTGTCATGCTTCAACCCAGAAGACATTCAAGTGAAAGAAGCCAGACACGGAAAGGCAGATACTGCACAATCTCACATACTTGCGGAATAAAAGCGGACAGTAGAGGAGGGGGCTCCCAGGGACCAGGGTGTGGTGTGGGGAACTGGGAAGATACTGGCCGAAGGATAGGGAATATCATTCGGATGCCCAGAAGCTCAGGAAATCAGTTGCACGCCATAGTTACCGCAGTTGTTAGCACTGTATCGTGTACTTGAAAACAACTTAAAATTAAAAATAACTCGAAGTACTACTTGCAAAAGAAAAGAAAAAAGGAACAACGGGGACATTAAAGGGCAGCAGCACATCTCATTCACAAACCCGATCATCGAAGAAAACTTTCCATTAAAAATGCTTACAGCAGGATTCCAGGTCGAAAACTAGCCTGGGCCACTTAGCAAGACTTTGCCTCATAAAATTTAAAAGGCCGGGGACGTAGCTCAGTGTGAGCACTGGCCCCGGGTTCCATCCCTCGTATTGGTAACGCAAAGGAAAGAAGGAAGGGGGGGGAGGCAGAAAACAAGGAGGGAGGGAGAGAGGGAGGGAAAAGAAATAAGAATTTCTGTACCTGTTGCAAAGAAGCATGCTGACTTGTGTAGCTGCATATTTCCCTGCTGTCGTTGGTGCAGTCAACCTATAAAATCCTTGGGGATTGCTTCCAGGGCCCCCCAAAAGGGCCAGGACTCAAGTCCTCCATATAAACTAGTGCAGTGTTTACCTATAACCTAAGCACGTTCTCCTGTATAATGCCTAACACAGTGTAGCTCCTGTTTAAAAGGCCGTTAAACCGTATTGTTCAGGAGAATCCATGTGTGTTCAGTAGAGATGCAGTCTTTTTCCAAATGGTTTTGATCTGAGTTTGTATGAGTGTGCAGACATGGAACCCATGGATATGGAAGACGGACTGTGTTCCCTCGACATTAACTCTGCAGTAGAGGTGGGAAGCTGGTCTCTTCCCCGTACGCTCTGGGAGCTGGATTATTCAGGCCGAGTCTCACTGGGGCTGAGCCACCATCCGAACAGCTGACATCTTAGGAACAGCAGCAGGTATCTGGAGCTTGGGAAGTAACACAACTTCCAGGTGAACTCACAAACCAGACGCCAACTTGCAGTTTATTTTATCAGGCAGACCAAGGCTAAGTCTGAGCAAATGGTTTGGCATCCCCTCTCTCTGATAAGTACTTTCATATGTAAAAGCCAGCCCAGAAAGTTGCTGTGTGCCCAGAGTTTTATAAAGAGGAAATCAGGTCCTACACAAGCGCGGTGGTCTTAAACTCGAGAAATAGAAATGGGGCCAGAGATTTAGCTCAGCAGCATATGTGTCTGCCTAGCAAGTGCGAGATTGTGAGCTGGATCTCCAGGACCAAAAAAAAAAAAAAAAGAGAGAGAAACTTTATATAAGAAACAGAAATGATCACTTCCCCTCAGGATGATATCACACGGGGTGGTGTCAGCTCAGAAAATTCTTATTCTCTCAACTTCTTTTAACCTTCTAGTCGCACCTAACCTTTAAGTTTCGTAGAGGGTATATTGTGATGCTTAAGTGTTATTTCCTGAAATTTTCAAAGACTGTTCTAAGTCAGAGTACATGGTGTTGGCCTCATTATATTCTTGCTGTAGGGCTTTTTAATCAGTTTCCACATCCTGTTCAGAATCTAGGTGCCTCCAACCGAAGCAAAGGACATTTGTGTGACCCTACTAGAGAAATAGCCAGAAAGGGACCCCTAGCATGGCTGTTAATGGTCTAAAAGTCTCTTCTAAGACTTCCTGAATTAAATTCTACTTAGCCTGACAAGTGTGTGTGCGTGCTTGGGCGTGTGGGTGACCATGTGCAAGAGGAATCGTCTTAGAAGCCCTTCACCTTGCAGGAAGGAAACCACCACGGCGGCCTGCAGAACTCATGCACTGTGTACTGTCATGCTATCCACACCACAAGCGGTGTGAAGAGCAAGCGGTGTGTCCCTTAGATTCGCTCCTACTAGGAAAAAGCAAATTCCAATTTAAACACCTCATGACTCTCTGCATTTGGCTTAGAGATGGGAGAGCAGGAGATTGCTTCAAATCAAAGTAACCATTTTATAAAAATACCTCCAATAGATTCACTTGGCATTTTTAAATGTCACTTTGAAGAAATCTTTAGTGGTCATGTAAAAAATTCAATAAATATCATATATATATATATATATATATATGCCTAGATTATTTTCAAAACTTTATAATCACTACAGGGAAAGGAACTTTGGTGGGAAATGAACCTTAGTATAGACTGAAACACAGGAAACTTTTTAACATGACTAACAATATAAAAAAGATAATGGCAGTGCCATAGTCCAAAAATATAGCTACCAGGGTTTGGATAGACTGCATAGTGGTGGGCCAGTCCTGTGCCACCCCAAATGGTGGCCTCTTGTGACATGGTTACAAAGGCACCTGTCGCCTGGCTGAGTCCTTGCATATTCCGATGGCAGCATGCAGATGAAAGCCACAGGGGATACAGGTCTGGCCTGGGGCAAGGGCTCTGCCTCTGTGCACGCCCGGTACCCTTTTAATTGCCGTTGTCTGTCAGCTTCCCCCATCCCAGCTGAATCCAAAGACCAAGTCCCTGTCTCTCAGTCAGTTCACAGGGAGTCTTTGTGGGAGGCAGGCAGGTGCTGACTGTCCATTACAACCTAACTCAGAAGATGTGCTAGGATACATGATCCAGACATATATCTTCTACATTAATTTTATTAAAAATATTTTTAAAATAAATGGATAAATAAAAAGAAAAGACAATCAAGCTTTGGAGCAAGGCATTTCCAGGTGCACTAGGTGGCACCTCCAGCCTTGTAATTCTAAAATCCTTTTGTCAGGCTAAGGTGAATGGGAGCACAATTTGTTCTAATAAAAAGACCAATTAAAGTAATTGTGTACATTTATAGAGAAACAAGTATATTGATTTTCCTATGCCTGACTTCCTCAAAACATCTTTTGAGTTAAATTATGACAAAAGACATAAAAATAAAGTTAATAATAACCTTGAAATAAAAAAAAACAGCTTCCAAACAAAACATGAGAATGCAAATAAACATGCCAAAGGGGAAGCATAGCTGTGATTACATGTCACATAGGGCCATGACTTTCCCAAAAGAAAATGTTATGCAATTCTCTAGAATGCCCAAAGTTTTCTTTGTATTAAGTAAACAAAAAAGATTTCCCATGTGGTGACTTTTTCAAAAGAAAACAAAATAGAAAATCTGAAAAAAATACACAGTGTCTCTGTGACTAGGTAATTCCAAGAAAGAAAAACATACCTGAACGAGTAGGAAATAAGTATTAAGAGATGCTCAACCCCTCCAGAAATCAGGATACTACTAATTAAAGCAATAATGGAGCCCCAGTTTGTAATCATCAAATTGACAAAAACTAAAAAGTTACATAACATCAAATGTTGGTGATATGTATAGAAATTGAGGTTCTGATGCCTCCCAGTGGGAGTACAGCTCACACGCCTGTGGAGAAAGCAGTCTCACCAAATGTACTGACACCAGATGTGAGCATACTCCACAATCCAGTGACCTTGCTTCTCAGGGATCCTCCCTAAGTCACTGGGGTGCTCAAGGCAAAATGTGTGCTGCTATTCATGATCAAGCTACTGCTGCTAGTGGACTTGCCTGTGTATGAACTCTGTAGGGTATGATGAAATATAAGCAGCAACACGGTGAGCTTACAGGCAGCACTTGAGTAGAACTTCAGAAACAAAGTCAAATAAGAAAAGTTGTAAATAGGTCATCATACCACCTCAAGGTACATTAACCATGCCCCGTGGGGGAGCTTTTCAGTGCTGTTCTGTAGTGTGCATGTGCACATGCGTGTGTATACAGGGGAGAGTACAAGAGGTGTGGGAAGGGCGTACTCTGCATTATATGATAAAAAGCAATGTAGTGGAGGGAGCTTGGGGTTAAGAACAGATGAAAACGGAAGGAAAAAAGCAAGACCAAAGGAAACAAAGCGTGATAGGACTGTTCCATGGACTCTTCTGTGGATAAGAGATGAGGTCCTCAGTCTTTAGTTTGCATATCTGAAGTCAATATTGTTCTAAGTTTTCTTGAAGAGTCACAGCAGGTGAGGGAGGACCTCACTGCAGTTCACCGCAGGGCCTCCTCCCAGGCAGGGCTCCTGGCACGACAAGCATGTGCTCCATGACGCCTGCACAATTACAAATCCACCTTCTAAACCATAATGCTGTCACTCAAGGAGCTAAGCTTTCAAGCAAATCTGAAGACATAAGCGTGGTTTGCTCACAAGGTAATAGTTACTGAGAGGATCCACCCTGAACCCCGGGTTCAGGCTTGCTGTGGCACCCACTGCAACTGGAGATCAGGGCAGTTCCTGCCTTGATTAATTCTATGGGTCAAACTTCTCAGAAAACGAATTAAGTTCTTTTCTTCCAGAATCACAGCAAGATTCAGCTAAACAGTTACTTCGTTCATGATTGCACAAAAGAAATGCATCTATTTTAAGACCTTCTCAGGCCGGGAATTTAGCTCAGTGGCTTAAGTGCCTGCCTGGCAAGCATGAGGTCGTGAGTTCAATCCCCGGTACAAAAACAAAACAAAACAAAACCTCATCCTCACAAGCAAAAATAGAGTGCAGGGTACTGGCAATGAAAAGGAAGGAAGTAAACAAGAAAGAAAGAAAAGGGGAGAGAAAGAGAGAGAGAATGAAAGAAGCTACGAAATATTAACAGGAGTTACACTGCTAGGTCCACCATTAACTTTTATTCCTGGACTTAGATAATAAGAAAGCCTAACAGATATACTATCAGTAAATATGGTTATTTACTGCTTATGATTATTAAGTTTTCCACTGTAATTTTTATTTATTTGGAATTATTTTGAATTTCCTTCAGAGTTGAGTCACGGGTTAGGCATTTATCTGAGCAATATTTAGCATGTCTTTCTTCCAGCAAAGTATGGACATACTGTACTCTGTCTCCTGTACCACCTTAATGACACCTATGTACGATTATTCTAGAGGGATCCAGGGAAGGAGCCAACCTTTACATGAAAGGCATAGCATTTACTATTGGTAGAATTTCAGGTTTCAGGACACCCATGTGTGTGCGTGTGTGTGCGTGTGCATGATACACATGTGCATGCACTCATTTGTGTGGTTGGTGTGTGACTAGGTATCTTCTAGTTTAGATAATCCTGGCTAACACAGGACAAGTATCTTATTTAACACTCTTATCATCAGAAAAATTCCCCCAAATTATCTGACTACCCTAAGCCAAAAGTAAAAGCCACGTGCTATGGGTGCTGTAAGTCTGCCCCTCGTATACAGGACGGTCTTCTGCAGAGAGGCTGACACGCAGGCTTCCCCAGGTGCATCTGGAAAATACACAAATCACAGTGAATGAACACTTGAGGGACTTTTCATTTGAAAAAAAGACATGCTTGCTTGTATAAAATCAGGTCCTCTGGATATATCTAAATATTTGTAGTCCCTAACCAGAGACATTTCAAGGAGTAGAAATAGGGAGGAGCTAAGTGTTAGGACTTACTTGGATCTGAAGACCCTGGGGGATGAGGGAAGCATGGTGGGCATTACTGCACGAGTCCCTGGATCAAATGATTCTTGGCAAGTGTCTAATTTATAAAACTTTACACAGCAGGAAGCACCATCAGGTGCCCCCAGGGACGCGCGGCATCTGGAGGTCTCTGCAATTGGAGTGCGGGCTGCTGCATGAGTGTGTCCAGCAGGCAGCAAAGATGCTGGACTCAGAGGTGACCTTCACCAAGAACTTTAGAGATGACGCTCCCTTTTCCTGAAACACTCCAAGCAGGATGAGCTGTTAATTTTGGAAAGATTAGATCACTGATCTTTTTCAGTTCTTTCAAGAGCTTCAGGCAGATGAAATGTTTCCTTCAAGCCCTGAGTTTTGCTGTCACACTGTAGGGTTGTGGAGCAGCTGCCCTTGGTCCAGGGGTGGGGAACCCTCATTTTCTGAAACTTGATTATTCTAATCAAAGACGCTTTCAGTCTTTTTTCCCCTACTTTTTCCTCTTAAGGTTTAATAAATTCCAAGTTTGAATAATTTTAATGGTTGAATCAAGTGCCAGAGTCCCCATACTGACATCTATGCTAGAAGTTCTGCTTTGAGTAGTTTACTGTCATTCTGTATTTTTTCTTAGTCTTATTTAAATTCCTTCTGATACGGTTTAAGCCCACACAACAATCACTCCTTCATTCATTCACTCATTCATTAAAAAAGTATTTATTAAATATTCTTTCCATGCAGATCACTGGCAAGCACTCATTCCTGAACAAACTTATCAGTTTGGGTGTTTGCTGATGGCCTTTTGGTTTTAGAAATTTGAGGCGGGTATTGGTATATGTGTGAGGAACATTAATGAAGGTGTAGCATCTTTTCAGTGTTAGAAAAGTAAAGACTTTCTCCTGTTGTTTTGTTAGAAATAATAATTCTGAGCTCTAGGAAAAGCCAGAATGTCAAGTCCCAGAGTTTCCTTGTTCTGGTTCCTACTATTTAGTTAAATTTGTCAGCTATTCCTCGAGCCCTCGGTCTTTATAAAGCCACCATCCTCCACTCCGGGAGGACCATATGCAAACAGAACACACACTCAGCCCTCCACTAAACTGTCCTGTTCTCCCTCGTGGGCTAGGGAAGGGGATCGAGGGAAAGATGTGGAGATCGTACATGAGATTCCTGGATTTTCACTCAGGGCTGCTTGTTTCATTATTTTGCTGCCTGCTCAGACCCTGTGACTCAAATTTAGATTAGATACTCACTGTTATCTTGACCACTGAGGTGTGACTGCAGTAAAAATTCTCATCTCCTCTTCATCACTTGAAAACCCTGCTGGGGACTGAAATGTGAAGGGAGGGCGCTCATATTTATTGACCGTTTAGTACATTCCACACACGTCATGCAAGCCACTGCCTTTGATCTCCACGGCAAATCTGATGGTAAGACGCTGTTTTCACCCTGCTCTACATCTGAGGAAACCAAGCCGTAGAGAGGAACTGGATTAGCTTCCCAGGAATTTTTAGATCAGTTTTTATAGGAATTTTTAGATCAGGGCAGTGGTTGGTTGATAGATCAAGGGCACACTGGGCTTGAGTCGCTGACCAGCCTGTGCAGAACCACATACATAGACGCCTCGTAGCTCTCCTCACCCAAACTGGCCCAGGCACCCAGAGCCTGAGAACATTTCCCAAATTCAGTCAAGAGAATTTCAGGTTTTGAAACCAGTGTACTTTGTATTGAATTAGAGCAATAATAGCATAGAGACCCATATAAGGCTTTCAAAAAAAAAAAAAAAAGATTTTGCAAAGATTGATATGAAGGGCCGGGGATTTAGGTCAGCGGCATAAGCCCCTGCCTGGCAAGTGCGAGATTGTGAGTTTGATCTCTGGTACCAAAAAAAGAGATTGATATGAGGACTGAACTTCCTTCATGGTCACCACCACAGGCACCTCAGAGAGTCATGGGTTATAGCTTCTAGATCCTTCCAGAATCTTCTCCCAGAGAATATACACAAGATTATCCATGTAGCCAGCTGCTCCAGCCACCTGTTCCCCATATGACTTTGTATCGGAGTTATTCCACACTTACATTATCCATGAGTTGTGGAGAACAGGGAAGGGTAAAATCTGAAGATAACTGGGAACTGGGTCGCTGGTACCTATGATAACAGGTTGGGAATGCTTTAGAGAAGAGATTTGAATTCATGATTTGTTTCTGTTAAACACGAATGAACTTTAGAGGCCAATGTAAATTTATTTTGGTTATATTATTTCAAAAGTGCTCTGGCTCCCTATGTTTACATATATATAAAATTCAAGGCTAAATATCTACTAATATAGGAAAATAATGTTTTTTAGACATTCTAAAGAGAAGATATGTGAAAGGGGAAGACACAAAATGTGCTTTATTTAGATACTTAAATCTGTTAATAGCATAAATTTGTTACTTTTATATCTTAAAGTTGTAAAATTAATGAATTTCCTGAAGATAGATGAGAGGTATCTTTGTATGGGCGATCTAAAATATTGAGATAGATAGATAGATAGATAGATAGATAGATAGATAGATAGATAGAGATTTGTTTCTTTTATACACCCTGTTTTGTTCCACAAAAGATTTAGAGTGACTTACAGGAATTTTTAGATCAAGGCAGTGATTGGTTGATACATCAAGATATAAGTAAGTTAGTATCACTGTATGATGAATTTTTTATCACTGTATGCTGCATAATTTCTAACATTGAGCTAATTTTCATAAAAGCCAAAGGGAAAAGGCAAACTGAATATTATCTCATGCATATACCACTGTTCAGTGAGGTGAAGCTTCTCCTGACACCTAGGTTTGACAAAAGACCTCTCCACTGGTCCCCCCACCCCACCCCATCGCATTCCAGCTGCAAGGGTAAAGGCTGGTGTCACAGAAAACTCTCTCCGTCGATTCAGACTGAACATAAAGACTAAGTGAGTGGCAGTGATTTGCCAGAGGAGTCAGAAGCCCTGTGAGTGAAGCCACAGAGGGCCTCGTCTCCAGACCAAAGGTGCCGCAAACACAGCCCACTGCCTGGCCGGCTGTGTCCATGGGTCACAGGATTTTCTGCTGTTTACATCACCCAGTGCTTACACCCTGTCCACAGCGGCGCCACTGGCCTCCACCACCAGCTGGTTGGGAGGCCAGCCCTGAAGCCCTGGCCATGATGGGCTGCATCCTCCCGGGGAACTCAGGGCGCGCAGTCCTCGGGTGGAACATCACCCCGTGTAGGGCTCTCCATCCATTTTCCAGGGCGAAACTTCAGAGTTTTCCATCCATAAAGGCCGCCGTCAGGAAATGCATTGACCACGGGTCCCTCAAACACTCGCCCTTCAGTATCCGCTGTTTCTGCGCAGCGCTCTCAGGGAGAGGCGAGGGGCGCACACCTCAAAGGCCGGCTCTGTGCTGCTGATCAGAGGCAGAGCCAGGAGCGCTGGATTCAGAGTGCGCGGCTAACCGGTGCCCTCCTGTGAGCACCTGGCCCAGGCCGCACCAGTACCCAGGGGGCATGAGGAGGAAGAGGCGGTCTCCCCCAAATCAGAAGCATTTCTAGGGTGTCCAGTGTCAGAAAAACGAGGACCCAGTGTTGGACACATTAGTGTCCAGATTGGGCTTATTTTAATGACTACACAGTAATTCATTGCTATTTTTTGTAATTTAAAGAACAAGGCGGGCTGGAATGGCTCTTAAATATGGGCTGAGTAAATCTGGGTGTGGTGGCGCATGCCACTAATCCCAGCACTGGAGAGGCAGAGGCAGGAGGATTGCCACAAGTATGGGGCCAGTCTGGGCTACGTAGTGAGTTCAGGGTCACCCTGAACTACATAGTGAGACCCTGTCTCAAAAATAAATAAATAAAAAGGCTGGGTAATTAGGCCATTGGTGGTCACACCTGTACTGCCAGCACCCTGTGAGGCCGAGGCAGGAGGATTGTAAGTCCAAATTCAAGGTTGTGAGTTCAATCCCCAGTACCAAAAGGAGGGGACACTGTTTGAAGGGCCTAGGTTCAATATCAATGCTACAGGGAAAAAATAGGGTGGACAACTTCCAGAGCAAACAGAAGAATAAATCTGCCCTCAATATTCCCTCCAAACAGAGCCACACATCCAGTTTTAATTTTCAGTCTTACATAGATAAAAAATCATCACGTTAGTCTAGGATCTCAATCACACACTAGTTGTACTCTTAATTTTCCTTGATAGCATAGAACTATACAACTATATTGATTATGATAAGGAGTTTCTGGATGAAATTCAGAGAATAAATTACTCAGGCCATGATTGCAAGTAGATTCATTGAAGTCATTGTAAAATATTTAACATGTACCATAAAGTAAAGCTACAGAATAACCACTTTTAAGGAATTTAGTGTTTGCTAATTTTGTGATTGTTAGACACTTCCTAGAGCAATAGTGACACACGTGTGTGGTCTTCCTGCCCTGTGAAGCTGGAAAAACTTCTACTCTGAAAAGAAAAATGTTGGAGGTTGGCAAAGATTAGACGTTATTCTGATTTGATTTGATCTCTCTACACAAAATCAGAGGAAATTTCCATCAGCTACCTAAATGTACCGCATCGTGTCCTTTCTCCTTTTTATCCCAGTATCTAAGAGAATTATAGATACTAGTGCTCAACCCCTACTTTGGGATCTATTTGAGTGAGTGGGTATGAATCACTAAGCAAATATATATGAGTGAGGGGGTGAATGAATGAATGAGTGAATACTGAATGAATGAGTGAATGAATGTGTAATAGGTAGACAAATGGCTGCTGGCATGGTTGCTGTCCTTGCAACACCTGCACTAGAGTAGAAAGCACAGATGTCCATGGTGCTTGCTTCAGCTAAAGGAGCTCATGACAGATGAGTGACACTGGACAATACGATTACCACCTGGGCATCCCAGTTTCCAAGGTCAGGGTTGCAAGGCAGAGTTTGTTTTTGTTTTGTTTTACTTGGTTAATTATTTAATCTGAAATCTTTATTTTTTCTTATAATTAATAAGCTTATCTGTGCATTTTAGATACATGGCAGAGGAGTATGGAGAGCAGGTGACACCGCAAGAGAACAGGTGGGCATCACTGCCGTTCATGCCCTGTCATGGGGTTTCCCAGGTGAAGCCAAGGAAAGGCATTTAGAATTGTCTTGGTTATTTTTCTCTCTTTGCTGGGACAAAATACGCAACAGCCAAAATTAAGGAAGGAAAGGTTTATTTAGCTCACCATTTGTGGAGGTTTTAGTCCATAATTAGTTGGCTCCAAGACAGGGTGGCATGGCACAGGGGCAGCCATGCATGGGAGAGGCAGGTACCAAAAGTGACAAGAGCAAAAATTGCAAAGCACATCTCCTTCCCTCCCTTATATTGTACTCCTGCTCCCTGCCCCTGGGCTAGTGCAACACTCTTACCTCCAATCCCAGTACTAGACAATGAACCAATCACAAATGCTACACTCAGCTGCCATCAGGACTGCATGAGGCTTTGGGGAGACATCCAGACACAAACCATAACAAGAATGGAGGAGCATTACAGGGCTTAGGGGTGTAAGGGAAGCAAAGCACATTCTCAGAACGGAACAAAGCAATGGGACCTAAAGGTGTGTGGGGAAAAGGGCAGAGCTGCTGTTCAAATAAAAGATGGGGCCCGTGCCCTAAAGGGAACTAGGTTAGACTTGCCCTTCATCTGTAGTCACCGTTGCCCCCAAGGCTTCTAAGTGAGGCCCTACCATATGTAGACCATTTTCTTAGGAAAAGAAAAGATTAACTTTGGTTCTCAGCTTGGGAGACTTTAACAAACCCTTTGATCACTTGGACTCCTTGCTTTTGGCCTTTCATGGAGCAAATGGTGGAGCAAAACCACTCACCTCATAGCCAGAGAGAAAAGAGAGGAGAAGAACGAGGCTGGATCTGTGCAGTCTCCTTCAAGGTCCTGGCCCCATGGCCCATAGTCCTCCCGCCGGGCACCACTTTCCGGAAATCCCACTGTCTCCTGGTAGAGCCAAGCCTTTGCCCTGGGGCCTCTGGGGGCCATTCATGGTCTGCACCATGACCAGGACATTCAGACATGGGTGGAGGACACGGTGCAAAGTCTGCAGAGGATGCATGAGAGGAGAGAGACACAGACAGATCCGTGGGCCAGTGGAGATGATCCCCAGTGAGCCTTAAGTGCCTGCAGGCGGGGACGTGAGTATGACCATGGCATTCACACGGGCTGCCACAGCACCCGGCTGTTTGGTGGCTGGCTTTAGAGTTACACAACTTTACAGGGTCCAAAAAGCATACTTTTCCAACCATTCCAGTTTTTGTGTCCGTGCATCCGGTATTTAATAAACTACATGGGATATTCCACATGTTACTATGAAATAGACTCGGGTTGAGATGGTTTGCCCGGCTGTAGGCTAATGAGGTGCATTCTGAGAGCGCTTCCAGATGGGTGAGGCTGTGCCGGGGAGTCTGGGGGTGAGGGCCTCCAAGTGCTTCCTCAGATAGCACGGTTCTCAACTCCAGATAGGTTTATTGAGATGTAGCTCCATTTTAAATCAAAACAAAAAAGACAAATTTAGCTGCTGAAGTCATCTGGAAAATTGTAGAAGGCGGTAAAATCTTTTAACCTCCCTTATGAACACAAGGAAACAGCAAGAAAGATACAAGAGCAAAACCCCACAGACAACACCTGTAATAAAGAGGGATGCAAACCCAGCTGTGTGGACCAAGGATTTAGATTCCAAATGTGGGGGTCGGATAAGCCACCGGAGATACTGAGGCCTGCCCGAGGCTTTCAGTGCGCAGGTGCAGAAACAGACTGATAGTGGCAGACGGTGCCCGTGGGACCTGTGTATGACAACTCCATTCATGAACTTCAGCTGCTTCACGATTCTGGAGAAGAGGTGTTTGGGCAGGAAAGAGGTCCACAGTCCTGTTCATCACCCAGTGTATAGTGTGCAGACTGAAACAAAGTTTTGTCAAATACTTTTGTTTGGCAAACTGTTCAAAAACAAAAGCATTCTCGAAGCCAGGTACCACTGTAGAAATATGGGTAACATAAAAATGATAAGATCAAGGGCCAGCTATATACACCTTATCAACAAATGCATGCAGTAAATTTACCTTAATTAAAATCCAATTTTCATATTACCTATTAAGCAAAACTCAGCACTGTAGGTTATAGACATACACCTTCCCTCTGCCTGACATAATAATGAGTATATATTTTCCAGGTGGAGGAAAGTCTTTATCCAATAAAAGGGAGAGGAGGTAAAAATATACAGGTATATATTAATTTTGTGTAGTTATATATTAATATATAACTATAACTGATATACAACTATATTAATATATAACTGATATATAACTATTAATAGACATATATACCTAGTAAATAACTATATATTAATATACTAATATATAACTATATATTGGTAAATAACTATATGTAATTGATATAACTAATATATAACTATATATTATTAATATAGAACTATATACAACTAATATATATAATTACATATTAATATAGACCTATATATAACTATGTATTCATATATTCTGTCTTGGTTACTTTTCTCTCGTTGTTGAGACAAAACACATGATACCCAAAGTTAGGGAAGGAAAGGTTAATTTATTTTAGTTTTGGAGGTTTCAGTCCGTAATCAGATGGCTCCAAGGCAGGGTCGCGTGGCACTGGGGCAGCACTTCAAGCCAGCAGCCAGAGCACAAGGAGAGAAAACAAGCTTCCTCTCCCCCTTATAGGTACACAGACTCCCCCTCCAGGGCGGGTGTGGCCCTCACAGACTCTGCCCTCCTCTTGCACAGATGAGGGTGTTTACAAGTGAGGACCCTGGCTCCCTGCTGAGTGTCTCAGTAAAACTTCTCAAGTTGACACAGTGTATCAACCATGACATACCTGTATATAACTAATATATAATTATATATTGGCAAATACCTATAGATAATTTATATGACTAATATATAACTATATATTAATAAATAGCTATATATAGTTGATATAACTAATATATAACTATATATTAAAATATACCTATATAAACTAATATATATTAGTAAATAGCTATATATAATTGATATAACTAATATATATGACTATATATGACTATATTATTAATTTTGTGTAGTTATATATTAATATGTAATATATATGTTAATATACTAATTATATTATTCTACTAGTATAATATATTATATATTAATACATTATCGATTATATATTAATTATTATATTTATATTAATTAATATTATATTGTATAAATATATAACTATATAACAAATGTATAGCTATATATTAATATATCTGACTACATTTAATATATAACTACACAAAATTAATATGTACCTGTATATTTTTATCTCCTTTCCCCTTTAATGGACAGATAGAAAGATAAATAAAGCATAACATTTTAAAATAAAACAGCATCTACAGGTAGAGGAAGGAATAGGAGAAAGGAGAATGATGGGAATTAGATTTGTCTTGGAAACTGGGCCGCAGATCGCTGTAAACTGTGCATCCGTCCAGCAGGTGGCGCGGGGCCCCGAGGGCCCGGAGCCCCCTTGCTGCGCCCCCAGCACCCCGCCTGCTCCCCGAGCCCCTCCCTGGGGAGGAGGGGTCCTGGGTGTCCCCCGAGACCGGCTCGTGTGTACAATACATAAAGCAAATGAGCACACACGCTCGCGTCGTTAACAGACTGAAATCTGCAAGAGCAAATGACAGTTTTAAAATTTTTAAAAAGCAGGAAAAGAATCTTCCACGCTTGAATTGGAATGTGACGAACTGCCGGTTGCTGTGATCCCTCGGAAACAGGCGCCGCCTCTCTTTGTTCCCCGCTCCGCCCCCGCGTTCCCACCCGGGCCGCGAGCGTGGCTCTGGAGCAGCGCCCCCTGCCGGTCCGCGGCGGGAAGGGCTCAGGATGAGCCTCCCGGGTCGCAGAAGCGGCCTGCACCTGTGACCCCAGCCCTCGGCGACAGATCAGAGACGCTTCCGGCAGCCGGAGATGTTGACATCCGAGCTGTGATAAACAGAATCAGTGCCACGCCAGGAAGCTCACCGAACAATTCACGGACTCCTAATCTTATGAAATAAAATGGCCAGTGATCGTGCGTTTAAACATGCAAGAAAAGCAAGCATTATTTTTTTTTAAAATCTGCCAAATAACGGGAAGAGATCAAACACTGATTCTGTCTCCCCTGCATGAACTATTGCGCAGAACCAAAGAGCTGAGGGGACGTTACTCTGTGTAGAAGTATCCCATGGAAGAAATGAAGCAGGGATTCTTAAATTCCACCAAGGCCTGCTCCGGGTGGGGTGCATACACCGCCAGTGATGGAAACACACTGATGATGTCCCTACTCAACACAGCCGCGCACACAATGTGACAAAGCCAGCTGAGATGTGCCATAGGGCTGCGGTGCCCAATGCCGGCTAACTTAGGGCAGGGGTGCTGTTTCTCTTTTATGACAAAAGGTGTTAACGTCTTAGTTGTTCTTTCTAAACTAAAACTTCGGTATTCAGATTTAAATGCAGGGTTGGCTCTTCGCAATGAATATATGGGCGTGGGATTGCAGTCTGGGTGCTCATTTCTAAAAGGCTCACCATCGCTGGATATTACGTAGTGAAAACTTAATGAGAAAAAAAGGTGAATACCTCAATAATTTTTAAATTTGATTAAAAATAATATTTTGGATATGCTGAGTTAAATAAAGTATATTATGCTAACTGCAACTATTTCTTCTAATGTATTATAAAACAATAAATTATATTTGTGACGCATACTGTATTCTGGTGGGACAGCACAGCTGTCACTCACAGGTGGTCCATTGGACAGAGGAACATGTTCAAAGACACCACAAAGATGGAAACTGTACAGTCTGGAAGTTAAGGCTACAACTTTAGAAATTTTTAATTCTAAGTCACTTTAAGGGCAGAGCCTAAGTGGTTAAAGACTAATGAGCCCTACAACTTCTTTGTAAAATAGCACCAAATGTGAGCATATTTGAAGTTGTAGATTTGGCATCTCAGTTATAGTTTCACAATCACTTACTATAGTAATTGCATAGCAATTAAAAGCATAGATATTTGCATTGTTTAATTTATTCTCTCAATCTGGAAATTTAATTATCTCAAGTTTTCTCAGATAAATACATCCATAATTATCATCTCTATACTAATGAATAGCTTTGTTTTAAATTTACTTATCCTAAAGCATCAAAGAGCATTCCTACGTCTCATGAGAACTGACATGCTTTAAAATAATTTTTCAGAATAAAACATAATACAGAGCCAAATTCCGCATGTATATATTTTAAGTCCATTCCCCCAACTCTTACTATTTCCCATGAATTAGAGATCACAGGAGTGCTCCAAATATGAGAAACTTTAAAAGTCAAGTGCAGAATTAAGCTTGCTCGGACTTTACTTTTAATCTGACATTTTTTACAAGCCTAGTACAACAGGCACTCTGAAATATTAGGTAATGTTTTTTCAGTTCACTAATTCAATGATACTGAAGTTTTCCTTCAGTTTTTGCTCATTTATGAAAAATTATGCCAGGTCAGCATGTTCTGATATTTTCTCAAGGCAAATAAATATGATCTACTGTCTCTTTTACAGGAAGATACGTTCTCATGCAGGAAATTACAGATCAGCACAGTGCATGCATTGAAAAAAATCTATTTTCCTCACTTATATTGCACCAAGGCGAGAGAACACTAGGGGGCAGTGCTGCTAGCGCAAAGCTCTCGTGGAGACTGGAAAGGAGAAAGGTTGTAACAGCAGCCAGAGAAATAAACGTCCCCTTTCGGTGGTGATAAGGACCGGGTGCGTGTTACTGACAGTCTGTTGGAGCGACCCCTTGCTGAAACCCTGTCCTCTTTCGCTTGGTGACAAGATTTTTCTGGAAGAAAATCTTCCTAAATAGATTTCCTGTCTCAGAGATGATATAAAAGTAGAGGAATTGCCAGAAAGAAAAAAAAAAAAAGCAATTCACAAACACTGACCCCGGCTTAGCAGCTACCACATCTCTCCTCCTGGTCTCTTTCACTCTCAGGCTTCGCATCCTCGGGCGCTGTGAGAAGACTTTGAGGATATTTTAATTCTCACCCTTCAGCTTTATCGCTCTCTGTTCTTAATTCGGTTCGATCCAAATGATTTCCAAGTTGCAAGCCTATCCAAAAATTAATCTACAATACCAACCCCCACCTACAAAAAAGAATGGACCAGAACTAAAAAATCAAAAGGTACAGAAATCCTACATTTTCTCACATTATATTTTCCTCCACTCTAAGGGCGTAAAATTATTGAAAACAATGTCATTATAGTCCCTTTTACTGACCACTGGGCACAGCCCTGGGTGTTGTCTCTGTTACCCTTAGATAAACTTTTACACATAAGACTCAGCAGACAGCTGAGTTCAGGGCCTTTTTAATATGTAGCACATTTTCTAAGAGCCAAACAACACATCCATTTTTTTCTTTGTGGAAATCAGCATCTGTATTATATAAGCTATTCTCTAAACTGTGGCACTGACCTACTTAAAGTTTAATAAACCATTCGCTGGAGTGCACATGATGTAGTTAGTCCTGAAAAATTCTTGAAGTCTGTTTGGAATGTGTCATTTAGAGTGTGTGATTGATATAATTAATCCTAATGGATTTTGATTCATTTCTCCAGATCTTTTGTACCTAGCATTCCTGGAGCCTATTTTCTTGCAATTTTGTGAGTAATAATTAGCGTGGCAATCATCCAGGTAACTAGAAACTTCAGATTACTGAGGCTTGGCAAGTTTGAGGTGTTTTGGGTTTCACTACACCTTCAGGATCTCGTGGAAAGAGTCCCACTCAGGGGGGGTCACAGTGAATCCAAACAAAGCAAGCAGAGAGGGCAAGGTGGCCAGAAATGAGCACAGTGGCCTCCACCCAGGGTTGGAAGAGACTGGGGCAGAAATGCTGATCCTAGAGCTTGGAGAACCCCAGCTATGGAACAATGGAGGACCTGCTGTCTTACAGGGACAGAATCATTACTGGAAACCAACACTAGGAGAAAACAGGACAGAAAGATCCATCCTGCTCTCCCCTTCTCACTGTGGGGCACTAGAAAACCCTCACCTTGACTCCAAGAGCAGGGCAGAGCGGAACTGAGAACTTGGACGGGGTGCAGAGCAAGGGAGAGTTGGTGCCTGAAGCTTCCGAGTCTGTACAGGTGACCTTGAGCCTTATCTGTTCATTTCACTTGGGACAGCCTTACCAGATCTTTTGTTCTCTGCCTTCTATGTCTTGCCTTTTGCATGGTTCCCTAGGAAGCATTTTCTGCTGTGTAAAAATCCATAGCTGCTTCTTCCCAGTATCTTGACATGGCAAACTTGAAGTGGACTCAGCACTCCTTGATTTTTGAAAGCTCATCCCAGGGTCCTGGGAGAAGGGATGCTGGATTTATTCTTCCCTGTGTCTCAGGGGAGCCCTGCTGAGTTGATCAGTCCAGCCTGGACCGTTGTAATCTCACCCTCTGGTTTGCTTAATTTATATCCTTTCCTTCACTGGGATAATGTACTTGCAACTCCAGTTAAAAGCAAATCAAACGTGAAGCATGTTGTCATTTCGTGAGTGACTAGTCTTCACCCCATCCTCCTCCCTCCTTTCCTTCCATTCCTGCTTTCTACTGAATATATGAAAAAAGCACAAATCTCCATGGTTTCATCTCAGGATGCTGTTGTTAAATGGAGGGTGATTGTGTCCCCAAGTGTAAGGACTGTGCAGCAAAGCTGTGGATAAAAGCCAATGGCTTTATCAAAAAGCATGTGCTGCCTTGAACTTTGATGAGCAAATAAACTCTTGTTATTTTTCGCTTTCCTCGCAAAGCCTTGTTTTGTGTCCAAATCCCTTCCCGTCCTACTTTCCTTCTCTTCCTGTCTCCTTCCCAGTAGATTCTGCCTTTCCCCCACTGGACCCACCAGTGCCAAGGGTGGGTTCTCTGCCTCTGCACCAGTGCACTGGGCTTGGTTCTGCCTCTGCAGACAAACAGAAGGCCCGTCGTGAACCCCAGTTAAACTTTCTCAGCCTTCCTGGATACAGCTCAACTCCAAACTGATTTGATTATCTTCATTTGGGAGCAGGATTAAAAAGTGCATTTTGTTAACTATGTTAGGAGCGGACTTAATGTTGTTGAGTTCTCTTGTGAATTATTGGCTACATTTTGTCCCATTTTTATCAGTAGGTCTTCCAGGAACTGCAATTAGCTAAATAATCTCAGGCCTCATTTTGAGGAAATTTTATTCTTTTCTGTAATTATTTGTGTACTTACCAATGCCAACTTTTAGAGTTTAGCTCATTTGGCTAGGTTGCCAAGTTACTGTCAGTGATACTTAATATAAATAGGTGGCTTTATGTGAAGTATTGGTTTTGACAAAGAAAAGAAATGGACAGATTTGTGTTTCTGAAAAACAATTACATTTTGGGACTGAATATAATCAAAATGTATTGTAGGAATTGTTATGGTTCGTGTTTGGATGTCCCCCCAAAGCCTCATATGGTCATGGGGGGAGGGCCTTCCAAAGGTGGCTAAGTCTAGCATTTGTGACTGGTTCGGCGTCTAGTGCTGGGATTGGTATTGTGAGTGCTGCACCCACCCAGGGGTGGGGAGCCAGGGTACAATATAAGCGAGGGAAGGAAACATGCTTTACCCTTTTGCCCTTTTTGCACTTGTCACTTGTGGCCACGAAGAACAGCTGCCGCTCAGCCACCCCACCCTGCCTTGGAGCCAGCTGAGTACGGACTGAGACCTCCAAAACCTATAAGCTAAAAAACAGTTCCTTCCTTCATTCCAAGTGTCAAATATTTTATCTCAGCCATGAAAGAAGACTAATCAAGACATGCATGTATGAAAATACCACATTGAAAGTCAATATTTTGGTAAAATTCATAGGCATCAATAAAATTACATTTGAAAATAATTTTTAAAAACTTATAATTCAGCTCAAAGGAGCAACTAAGGCCCACAAACTTCCTGGATTTGCACAAGACTGAGCCAGCCAGGAGTGTTCCAGACAAATAATCTTTTCAAACGATGCTTCCAGTCACCAAACTAAGGGAGACCAATATAACTGCACCAGTTTAAGGGGGGCAAATCCAAGAAAGGTGATTTCTAAAGGATGTCGCAAAGGCAAATGATAGGAAGAAGCCACAAGAGTAGAAGCAACTGTGTGGCTGCTGTCTTGCTCACCAAGGATCTCAGCGGCTGGACTAGCTGTCAGCAGAGAGGGATGCTCTGCAATATCCAAGTCAGTCCTGAGAGATCAAATCTCTCCAATTTGTCATTTTCAGAAGTATCACAAGGAAGTGCATTTTTCCATAGGTTGTGATAGGGAGGGTGTGTCCCTGGCTGGGCAGAAAGAAGTTAAAATGGTTGATTATTCTGGGATCACCAACAGCTGCCTTGAAAAATGCTGTGTGGAGCACAACTTTCTTTTTGTGGGGAAAAGGGCAGGATGAGTTAGTGTTCTCCTCCTGAGAGTGGGTGTGCTATTAACACATGAAAGCAGAATGTCTAAGACAGGCTTTGTGTACTTTCAGCTATCTCAGCCTGAATCAGGCCTGACTCCAGCTAGGCCAGTCCACAAGGAACCCCGCAATTCCCAGGGTGCTTGGGTGGGAGGCGCCCAAAGAGACCCACACAGCTCTGGGTCTGCCAGCACCATCCCAGGAGTGGGCTCTGGGGCTGCCTGGCATCTCTGTGATGTGATTCCAGGGACCCGGCTGCCCAGATCCCTGCCACCACTGGCCAGCATCTGAGGTTCCAGTGCTGAAGCTTCCTCATGTAAAATAATCTTGTCTTTTACCCTTGACGCCTGCACTTCTCCATCAAATATAGGGCAAGAGAAGCACATAGACACAAACACCTAGGAATCTGATTTTACTCTAATCATGAGTTTATATCAAAATGCGTAAGACATCAGGTAAAATTCACAGAATCTCAGAACAATCTGGTGCTTTAGATATATTGGAAGTGAAGATTGGATTGGATTGGATTGGATTGGATTGGATTGGATTGGACTGGACTGGATTGGATTGGATTGGATTGGAGTGGATTGGATTGGAGTGGAGTGGATTGGTTTGGTTTAACTTAAAATTAGGGCTATAGCAAGGGGATGTATGATTTGTGGTCACTAAGGCAAAACTGTAGAAGCCCAGGATGGAACGTTCATGTGCACAGAGCTCGTCAGGTCAGCCTGCCATCCTCTTTGAATTTGTTTACTGTCCCTGCCAGCCGCTGTTTGGACACCTCTGTGGATACTAGATCTTCCTTCTCTTCTGTGGTCACTGCCTTTGACAGGGTGCCCATCAGCTCTGTTCCAGGCCCCAGAGACTACAGCCAGCAGCACAGTCCTCCCTTTTGGGGGGTAGTACTGGGGATTGAACCCAAAACCGTCATGCTGAGCATCATCCCTAACCCTTTTACATTTGTTTTGTTTTGTTTTGTTTTGTTTTGTTTTGTTTTGTGTGAAGGTCTAGGTAAGTTGCTCAACCTGGGATCCAATTTAGAATCCTCCTGCTTCAGCCTCCCAGCGTGCTGGGACGGCAGACATGTGCTACCACACCCAGCTTTCCGAGCTGTAGCTCTAACTGCATTGAGTTTTCCCAGAATTCTCTAAGCCTTGTGTGTAAGCCCAGCTCTGTCTCAAAAGAAGAAGAAGAAGAGGAAGTGGAAGAGAAAGAAGAGGAGGAAGAGGAGGGAGAAAAAGAAGGAGGAAGGGGAGGAGAAAAAGAGGAAGAGGAGGAGGAGGAAGAAGAAGAAGAGGAGGAAAGGGAGGAGGAGGGGGGGGGGGAGAAATGGCAGAAGCCATAGAGAATGCATGTGCAGAGTTGCCTACCTGTCTAAACTGTCCACTGTGGAATCCAAGCATTCAACACAATGTGCTCTTTAAAAATGTGCCCAGAACTGTGTGGAGCGTGTGAGGAAGACAGTATCACAGCGTACATTTCACTAAGTAGTAACTGGAGAAGTACTAGTTTTGAATAAGTTATGGCCTCAGATGTACCTAAGGAGATTATGAAGGTGAAAATAGATATATTTGAATGCACTTTTTAAAGTTTAATAATTACAGCCCTACATCACATTGGTTGTTCTGTGGGGTGAGTTTAAACCTGTGGAGTACTTGGAACCCGGAGTAGGCCCAATGTGACTTATTTGCTATTGTTATCTGTAGGACATTTTTGTAATTATGGTTATAATTGGATTTTACAGTTTTTAAAGAGATAAAAGGTAAACATTCATTTAAATCTGTGGTTTTTCAAAAAATATCTTTTTTAAGCAGCCAGATCCATTTTTCTAAGTCCTTTCCCTAAATTAAATAGCAAGTGGGTCCCTGAGGATAGGCCCACCCGGAAGCTCAGCCTTCTCCTTTTTCCCAGCCATCTCCGGAACCCGATTTGCAAACTAAGCCACAACCCCACCATTTCCCAGACGAGAAACTCGTAGGAAGGTAAGTGTTCTCATTCTCAAAGCTATCCTGCTTTCGTGCTTTCCCTAAAATAATTATCGTGCCTAGATACCAACACTATTTGCAAGGCAGTACCCAAAATATTTAAGGAGAACCAACTGCCATGACGGTCCGTGGTTAGGGCTGGTCCAAGTCATCCTCCCAGGGTAAGACACCAGTTCCCAGCTGCTATACCATGCAGACATTTTGTGAGTGCCAGGCTGTCACCAGTGGGGTCAAGTAGCCAAGGAGTGGGAACAATGAGTGGTTTCCAACATGCAGGAAGTGGTGACTTTAACACTGTGCCATCCATGAGTGGGCACCCGTTAAATGTCAGCTCTGGGCATTAGGACACAGCCACTGCAGCCTGGGGAAACCCCACCCCAGATCAGAACCCCACTGAGAAAGGCTGTAGAAATTAAAGGGTTGTAGAAATTAAAGATCTCTGAGCTCTTTCAAAGCATTTAGGTCTTTCAAAACATATTGGCTTTGAGAAGGAAAAACTCATGATGATGCTGACCATTTTTAAAGAGGATAATCACGGGAATCACTCCACTGGGAAAGAAGAGAATTCTGCAAACCAGATGTTCTTTACCATACATGAATTTGTCCACTATGGTCTTACGAAGTTAAAATAAAATTCTTAATCATGGGTCATGGAAGACAATTGAACAGTACTTTCCCAGGTGGAAACTGAAAATGGTGGTGCCAAGCCAGGTGTGGTGGTACGTGCCTGTAGTCAAGGCTGCCCAAGAGGCTGAAGCAGGAGGATTGCTTGAGCTCAAGAGTTTGAGACACAGCAAGACTCACAATAAAATAATAATAATAATAGTGGTTAATTGAAAGTGACAGCCAGAAGCTACTAATTATAGGAGCTAATCTGTCATTGCTTGGATTTATTGAAATAAAGGGCTTCTGCTCTCAAGGTGTTTCATAGGCAGGTGATGTGAACACAAGAAAAGATAAGGACAAGGATTTGCAGGTCGTTCTGAGTGGGGCTGGGCAGGCTGGGCTCCCACGGGAAGAGGAGTGTGCGGGACAGAAGGCTCAGGGGTGTCACAGCACCACTGAGAGCAGGGACGAACCCCAGCCACAGCAAGAAGCTGGGACCCCCTGTGTCAGGAGCAGCGCGGCACCGCTTCACCATTGCAGCCCAGAAGAAGCTCACATTCCCTGCTCCAAGGGCAGGGGTCGGGCGTGGGGGAATTCAGCTCGATGCATAGCTCACAGGAAGAGCGTTTGGCTAATGGGTAAGCAGCTGTTTGTTTAAGCGAATGACTCATCTTGGGGTATTTATGGAGCGCAACTATTTTTTCAAGTCTGTAAGAATGTAAAGAAAAAAAAAGTCTCCCAACAACCCCAAAGCAGATGTTCCCACATTGATGATCAAGTACTTCTGGACAGGAAGCCCGTCCCTGAGGCTTATCGGCAGTGTGTGTGCCTTCTAACCACACAGCGAGCTGCGGAGAGCGATTCTGTTATGCATTGTTCTAGGCTAAAAAGACCAGACAAAGGCCAGGCTCCAAGGAGTGAGGTCAGACAGCAAATTTATATCCCAGGCCGAAACTAGTAATAAAGTACAGTTTTCAAAACATACAACCCTGGAAGTGCCGTGGGCTACAATTAACGTGGCTATTTCTTTGCTTATAATTTAATAGCTAATATTTTGTCAGAGCTTTCTAGGAGACCTTGTGTCTTTGAGGCCTGTTGTGGGAAAGTCACAAGCTCCAAAGGGAGTCTGAGGTGGGACTGAGAGCAAGATGGCAAATCTCAGGGAGGAGCAAGGGCACCCAGCTGTGCCTGGAACCAGAGATGAGGGGTGATGGGTGGTGTGGCGGCAGCGCATTGGGCTCAGAGTGTGGCCCAGGTGTGAGGAGACCAGTGAGGGTTTGCACCGGAGGAAGACATGAAATCACCTCTGAAGAGTGGGAAAGATAAGTGGAAGGGATTTGTAAGGAGGAAACCTGTCTTGAGCAAAAACAAGGTAGGAAGGAGAGGCAGCCGGTCCCCCCATCATGGCACACCAGGGTCGCTGATGAACCAGGAGGATGGAGGACACGGGGAGATGGTGGCAGGGGATGAAGGGGGGTTACAGATGCTCCAGGACGTCCAGAGAGGGGAAGCTCTGTGGCAGGAGCAAAGCTCCAAGAGGCATCCAAAGATGAGTGTGGGCTGAGGATGGTGTTCACGGTGACAAGGACACAGCAGAGGCAGGGACCCTAGAGAGGAGGTGGGCTTGGCTGGCCTAGGGACACACACTGGAAGCCAACCCAGAGAGGCAGAGGAAGAGCAGCGAAGTCACAGCCCAGCAGGGGCGCGACGCTCAGCCGTGAGGAGACCTCGATGGAGAGAGAATGAGAGGTGGCTGCAGGGTCTCAGGTCACATAGGCGGCTGGAAACTGACCCTGGCGGAGAAGTGGGGACCCACCATGTCTGTATGGACAACTCAGTATGAGGGATGCATGGTGCACCTGGGTGACAGAGGCTCAGGGACAGCATCCTGAGTCAAGGGGCCAGGTGGACCTTGGCTCTCCCAAGAGATGTGGGCTTGCTGGAGAGCAGAGGGACACCGCCCAGGCGACCTGCGCTCACATTCTGCAGTCTCAAAGTTCAGGGGCAGGCTCAGCATCACTGGTGTCTTCTGAAACTTCTCTCCTTGGCTGGTAGACAGCCGTCCTCTGTCTTCCTTCTGTCTGTCCTGATCTCCTCTGAGCCCAACCCAGTGACATCTTTTACGCTCACTGCCTCTTTAAAGAGCCTCCTTGCGAACCCGTCACATTCTGAAGTGGTACAGCTTGGGGCTTTGACAGCCACGTTTTACTCAGCAGACCATGAGAAAGTGCATGCGTGGGGAGCCATGAGCACTGGAGCTTTCACAGATGCCCCAGCAGAGAGTGGCGTACGGAGTGGCCCAGAGCCAACCTCCTCCGAGCTCCTGGCCATGAACACCTCACCTTGTATATTAACGAACCCCATGAAGCTCGTCGTTCACACAACGCCTGGTCAGTTCTCCTATCTCAACTGCAGGGTCAGTGTTGAGTCATTCAGAAGCCAAGGATGGTGCAGGTGGGCTTTACATAGGGGCCACATTTGAGGAGGAGCAGTGATCACATCCAGGCTTTGAAGAGGTGAGTTTTAATGCAATAATATATGCATCCTCGAAGCAAATGAAAAGCACATGGAAAATGGTGAAGATACACTATGGGTTTCCTTAGGGATTTCTCATTTTTCTCTCTTTCAAAAGACTATGAACCCCACCCCTGTGTGCATAGCAGCCACCATTGGAACCCTCCCACCGGTAGCCAGCAGGGGCCAGGAGCAGAAGCAGCCAACTCTGGCCCCATGAGCCCAATGGCTGCCACTGGGGACCGGTGGTCAGTGCGGGCCAGGAGAATCAGCCAGCCATGCCTTATGAAGCCATGCTCCATGCCCCGCTGCCTCCCCGGGAACTTAGGCTAGGAGAAACCCAGGTGCCTGCCCATTCTCCTGTTCTGCAGAGAGGTAGCCAATGTGGGAAGCACTTGGGACCCCACAACCGGCTCATCCTGAGGAAATAATATCTCAGGTAAAAGAAGAAATGGCAAATATAATAAAAGGGTGGTTGAACATATCTAAAGAAGATACAGATTAAAAAAAAAATAAGAGGAGCATAGTAAAAAGAGGAATACTTTGAATGAACAATATAGGGAAGAATTGGAGTGCATGACACAGATTCAAAGAGATATCCAGGAAATTAAAAACTCCACTGAAAGCTGGCAAAACCACTTGAAAGAAACTGAAAATAGACCCTCAGACCTTGAAGATAGGTTTGCAGCTAGTGATCATGAAAGGAAAGATCTCTTAAAAATAACAAGGAACTGTGAAATAACAGTTCAATGGCTGCAAGACAATGCAAAGAAAAATAATTTAAAAATGACCAATGTCAGGGAAAACACAGGGGGCGGGGGTCAACACAAATGACATAAAGATCCTATTTACAGAAGTAACAGCAGAAAACTTCCCAAGAATGGGAGAAGGACCTGACACACAGATAAGTGAGGCACAAAGAACTCCAGATAGCTATAACCAAGATAAATCTACCACTAGATATATAATAATCAAGATTCCAGAAATTCTGCACAAGAACAGAATATTAAAAGCTGTTAGAAAAAAGAAACAGTTTACCTATAAGGGAAAACCTATCAGAATCTGACAGACTTCCCAAACCATCAAGTCAAGAAGAGCTTAGAGTGAAGTATTTCAAGTCCTGAAAGAAAACAACTTCCAACACAAGTGTATATACCCTGAAAAAACTACCATTCAAAATTCATGGAGAAATGAGATGCTTCCATGACAAACAACAACTGAAGGAATTCATGACATAAATCAACCCTACAAAGAATATTGAAGGACATTTCAGAGAGAGATAAAAATGACCATGTTTCCAGGAACAGTGGCAGAGGGGAATTGCTGAGCAGGATAAGCATTTAGAGGGGAAAAGTAGGGAATTAGCAAGGCAGAGCGAAACCGCTGCATCTTAGCCATAACCATTAATGTAGATGGCCTCAATTCACCTATAAAAAGAAACACAGGCAGAGTGGACCAAGAAACAAGATCTACCCAAACGCGGTATACAAGAAACATCTAACTCAAAAGGAAATTCATAGACTGAAGGTCAAAGGAGAGAAAACAACGCTCCATGCAGCAGGGAACAAGAAACAAAATGGGTAGCTTGCCCATCAGCTGCAGAATGGATAAGAAAGATATGACATCATACAGTGGAAAGCTACTCAGCTGTAAAGGGTGATCACGAGGCTCTTGTGGGTAAGTGGATGCAACTTGTGATCATGCTCTTGAGTGAAATGGTTCAGACTCACATGGGTGGACATCATGTTGTCTCCCTAGTATAAAAAACTGAAGGAGTTAGTGGGATCCAAAATGCACAAAGATATAGTGAAAGTCAAAGGAGAGGAAATGTCTAAAAAGGGAAGGTGGTAGCCATTGTTAATTTCCTATTATCTTGTTTGGAACTTCTGTATCATTTTCGCTGTTCTGCTTTGTTTGGTCTTATTCTGTTTGGTTTGGTTTGATTTTATTATATCTGATGGTATAGGCAGCTATTTCAAAGATAGCAAGATATATTATGGGAGTCAATGTTGATTTCCTATCATCTTGTTTTGAACTCCTGTATTGCATTCATTTTTTTTGTTTTGTTTTGATTGGCTCCATCCTGTTTTGTTTTGTTTGGCTTTATTCTCTTTAAAATAAAAAATACTATGAAATGGAGAGGTTTCATATATTTTCCCATTCAATGAGGGCCTTTTTTCTCCTTCTTCCTCCTCAAAGTCTTTTTGTTTTTCCTCTTTGAACAAGTTGTGACCAAATAGTGTCAGGCCTTTCCTTCCATTCAGAATTTCATATCACTTCTCTGCTTCTTTCTCCACCCCAGTTCAGTTGTCTTTTCCCATGGCAGCATTTGGGGTGATGGCTGTCATCAGAAGGGCACTGCCTGAACCCACTAACACCCTCCAGCTGACATTCATGTGTCTCTTCTAAGTATTCTCCTGACTTTAGGATGAGCTAATGATTTATTTCCCTTTCCGCTATCTCTGCAAATGCTTCTTTCCTAATGGAGTAGTATTTGGGGGTGGGGATTTAGATGTTTTGTTTCTGGCAGGGAGAAGGAATGTGAGGAGGATCATAATTCTGCTTGATAGTATTAAGCACTGATGTTTGTTTGTTTCCACTTTGTTTTGTTTTGGTTTTGGTTTATGTTCATTCACAGATTTAATGATGCATTTAGTCTCAAGCAGAAAACCCAAGGCATTTTCCTTAACCTAAATATGTCTCAGGTGAGCTCTAGTAGTGGTAGGTGGCTCGGCTCGTACATTACTTACTAGAAAATCTCTCTCTCTGTCTCTCTTCCTCCTCCTCCTCCTGCTATACACACACACACACACACACACACTAGCTAGTGTGAACTAGGTCAGGGACAGGTCCTCTGTGAGTCTTGGCAGCTCATCTCTTCAGTGTATGCAGAGATTGGATGCGTTCCTGAGTTCATCAGGATAATGGGTTTTATTCTGGTGATGTGGACTTGGGGTCCTACTAGAGGTTACAAGTGAATGTGTCTTTAGAGCACTCATTGTAAGACTCGGTGAGTGTCTGACCTAAAATTGATCAAAAAAATGGCAGCTGTCCGGATTACTATCATTAATTTAAGGCACTTTCTGCCTCCTCCTGCTGACTGTCCCCTAAACTCTCGCAAATACCAGATTAATGAGTGAGTAGCAGATGTTCCAATGATTTTGCCTTAAGATCTCACAGAAGGCAAGAGAAATAAAAGTAAATAAATATTTCTCTGTATTCCTTTCACTCTTAAGAAGAAACCCTTTAAAAACCCTCTAATAAATATGTATTTGTAGTTTTTATAATTGCATTTTATTACAAACTTGTTTTCCCGATGTGTCATAATTCTCGAGACATAAGCAACAGTGATTTGGTGTACCCATTAGTCTTCACATTAAAATCTTAATAACTGTAGAAAATGATAGTTTAGGAAAAATTTAAAAGCCAATCTCAGACATATGAGCAATTGAAGATTCTTGTTTTCACCTTTCACCATTCCATCATCTTCCTAGACCAAGTTTTCAAGAAACTATTAATCACCCCGACTGCAAAGGAAAGGTGCAGAATGGGTTGATCACCACGCTGAGCTTCCAGACCAGCCAGAGAGGAGGGGTGAGGGAATGAGGGATATGAAAGGAGTGACCATCGTAAGGGTCCATTGCGTGCCAGGAACATAGGTACTAAGAAATCCTCATAGACCACCCATAAAACCTCTCCTCATCTCCCAGGGGTACCAAACACTATCCCACGGATGTTCAAAGAAGATAAATACCAGCACCAAATCACAAATGAAGTAAGAGCAGAACTATTTTCCATATTATAACACCAATAATGGAAATGTCAGGAGTAACCAATAGAGTAGTAGTAGTATTAGTAGCAGTAATAGTAATATTAACATAAAGATAACCATGAAAGAATCATCATAAAGTATGTTTTAGGGATCAAAAGAGAGTATTATGGTTTATATCTGGATGACCCCCAAAGGCTCATGCAGTTTTAGGTGGAGAGTTTCCTAAGTGGCTGGATTAGGGTGTGTGAATATGGATTTAAAATGTGATACTAGGATTAAGGGTGTAACTAATGGAAGACTCATGTGCTATGGGTGGCACCAATCAACAGATATGCATCCTGGATGGAATATAACAGGACAGAAAGAAAACAGGCTGCTGTTGCTGCTTGCTGCTTGCCGCCTTCTGCCTTCCCTGCCATGAACTATTTCTCCTCTGCTGTGCCCCTTTGCTGTGCCACCCTGCTTTAAAGCCAACCCACTATTGACTGAGATGTCTATAAACGATGCGCTGAAATCAACCCTTCTTTAATTAGTGGCTATGGAGTATTTTGTCCCAGCAACAAGGTAATTAACTAAGACAAAGGGATAGAATCAATGGGTTAGGATGATTAAGGAAATTCCTGCAAAACATCACAACACAAAATCATATTAATCTTTTGTATAAGAGAGAAAGAGAGATGACAGTATACCACAGATTATTTATGGTGCAAACCTTACCAGTATATCCCTAAAATATTTGATGAAATATTTATTTCAAATATTTTATTACAACCTGTACAGAATCTTAAGGGTAAGGATTTAGGGAGTTGTTATCACTCAGCAGCCCTTTTTCTAAGCTGTCCCCAAGCCCTGCCCTTAGTTGTGGGACACCTTCATGTGCCAAGGACTCCTTCCTTCCCTTGGATGTGCACATACATCCTTGGTAGCCAGCCACCCTCTTCCTCTGACCCAAAGGCCTGACCCTCACTGCTGGCCTCTGCATGGCTTATCATCTCAGCCCGTCCAAATCATCACTATGGGGAGCAGTATAGAGACCCCAGAATGGCACATCTGCAAATTGGCCCTAGTGGGCTCCTGTAGGAGCACAAATCTTTCACAACCCATTCTTCTCTGCTGGGTTGTGCGAATAAAGTATTTTCATTTCCTGGCCAGCTCAGGCGATACCCGAAAGATGACAGAGGAGAGGGGCTGGGGGCAAGAAACACACCTTCTTTATAAAAAATACTATCCTCTGAGTCCTCAGCTACTCACAGGCATTTGTGCAAAACAGGGGTTTGCTGTGGCTCTTGATCTGGAAGCCCGGGAGTCAGAGTGTGGCCCAGAGTCTGCTGGGCATCTACAGAAAGCACTGGCCGGGTTGCAGTGTGGTGGAGGAAGTCACGCGGCCCGAGAGCGAGCTGGCCAGGGAGCACGTGCTGTTATAACAGCCCAGGAACCCTTTGGCCCGCCTGTCCACGGATTGACCCATCCCCAGGGCAGCTCCTCTGTGGCTCAATCACCTCTTCCAGCCTGCACCTCCCAGCACCCCAACCACCACCACGATGGTAGTCTGATTCCTGCCCGAGGTTAGTGGGGAAGAAACACAGCAAAGTATGTTCTGATGTAGTAAAGGGGGCTTGTTCTTTCCGTAGGACAAATACTCTGAATTCTTCCCGTAGGAAAATACCGGCTTTCTGGGTGTGGTGGTACACACCTGTAATCCCACCACGAAGGAGGCTGAGCCAGGAAGATCACCATAAGTGTGAGGCTGGTTTGGGCTACATAGTGAGTCAAAGGCCAGTGAGACTCGGCCGCAAAAAATTACAGGCCTTTTGTACACAGGCATTTCTGATTTTAAAAAATGTGTTCCTATATTGAAGTTCCAGCTTCTACTGTGTTTGCAAATTGAGCATTCTTTAAAAATGAGACTACATAGGAAACCAAGATGATAATCTTGTTTTTAAATTTAAAAGGTAACCTCAGAAAATAAAGTCATTGTTCACCATGGTGACTATGATAAACTCAAACGTTGCTGAGAGCAGATTTTAAATGACGGCCTCCACACAAATGAGTGATGGATAACCCACACGTTAATTAGCTGGCTGAGCCACCTCACAATGGAGAGTATTTGTCACATGCAGAGCTATATGTCATAAACATGGACAATTTTTGTCAATTAAAAAGAAATTATTTTTAAAAGTAATGAGAAAATGGGCAGCAATAAGCCTATACGCCTGTGATCTGGGCTTAGAGAAAGAACACACTCAAAATTGCTGAGGTTTCGGTTTCTTGAAGGGAAGTAAGCAAAATCCCAGGCAGTTACACCTGCATGGAAATCACACTGGACAGAGCCACCTGCTCACCGTGGACAGAAGTCACCGTGATGCCCACGTGCTTCCTGCCTGCTGGTGGCACCGGGCTCCGATCCCTGCATCACACGGGGCAGAGTTGTCGTCTCCACCGGACGTTCAATGCTGGGGTGCTGCTGTTCCTGGGTTCTGTCTCCTCTGCTCCCAGAGCTCACTGGAGACTCGCCTGCGCCTGGCGGGACCTCAGGCTCCCCCCTGGCCTTTACTCTCCTCCCGTCTCATCTCTCCACCTCCCACTATGTCTTCCTGACTCCAGGACGCGATGGAGGGTGCATTCCTCTGATCCTTTCTGCATACTCTTGGCTTCATCTACTTCTGAAAGTTCCCTAACGCTGCTCCCAAGTTTAAGCGCCTTCTTTCCTCCCTCGCCCGGTACAGCGCGTGCCGCACTCCACAGTCCATTTCAGGCTGAAGAGGAGCCAGGCGCGCGGCCACTCGAGGGGAGGGAGTGGAGTCATCTTCAGAAGTCTGGACTGGAAGCTCTGGAGCAAAAAGGAGCCTAAAAGTCAGAATTAACACAATGAGGTGCCATTTTAATATTCAACCCAGCTTAAACATAAATGAAAAGCATTAACAAAATATATCAACACATTATATCAAGACAATTTCAGAAAGAAAAATTACAGCTAATAAAAAGTCATGGTAGGGCCGGGGATGTAGCTCTGTGGCTTAAGCACTAGCCTGACAAGTGCAAGGTCCTGAGTTTGATTCCTGGTACAAAAAAAAAAAAATCATATTAGCATGTTAACAATTTAAGCTCATGAATAAATTTTTTTAAAAATGCAAGTTTAAGTAAGAAAATACAACTTTATTCAATTAATTTTTTTAAAATGATATGACCTCATGTCTGGCAAGAACATAACAATAACAATACTTTATACCTTGGTGATAGCAGTAGAGTTGAACACAGATCCTCAAAAAACCAACCTGGCAAATACATTAAATGCTAAAAATTGACTCATGTATTTGACTCAGTAATTCTCATATGGGAAATTTTTCTGAGAAGGTATAAAATACGAAAAGTTATAATAAGCACAAAGACATTTCACATCACATTATTTCCCAAGTTAAAAGAAATGAACAAAGCAATTTCCTGATACCATAGATAAAATTCAAACAATTATGAAGACTACTAGGGAAAATGAAGAAAATCAGTACTACATTAAAAGTACACAGAGGTCAGAAAGCACAAGAAAAAGACACAGTATTGGTATTCAAGGATGGTGAGAAGAATGGGTGATGTTTATTTCATCTTTTTTCCATTTTCTATAATGAGCTTGACTGTGGTAAAATATTTGTGCTATGAAAGTTTGCCATTTTAATCCTCTTCAAAAACACAGGTTAGATTTATAGGATCTGAAGAGAAACCAGAGTAAAACACGGGTTAGTGGAAGTAAGCACATGCACACTGTCGTACATCACCACCAGCATCCATTTCTGGTACGTTTTTTAACTTTCCATATGGAAACTCCATATTGAATGCACCAAACAGGGATCCTCCCTCCTCCCAGCCCACCCACCATTATTCCACTTCCTTCTCCATGAATTCGGCTTCTCTAGGTGGCTGGTGCAGATTGAATCCTGCAGTGTCCGGTTGAGACTGGTCTGCTTCACTTCATGCAGTGTCTTTGAGCCTCATCTGTGGTGTCCCCTGTGTTAGGGTTCCCTTCCTTTTTAAGCTGAGCTAATATTTTTTTGCACGTGTACCCCACGTTGCGTAGCCATTCATCCGCTGAGGCTGTTGGGATGGCTTCTGCTCTTTGGCCACTGTAACTGATGCTGTGATGAACACGAGTGTGTGGAGGTGGTAGCGTCCTTGCTTTCCGTTCTGGTGGGCGTCTTGCGAGATGGCCAAGTCATGAGCTAACTCCGCATTTCATTTCCCGAGGACTCGCCCTGCCGCGTACCATGGTGGCTGCAGAAGGAATGGGTTTCCCATTCCCCACAGCTTCACTCAGGCTTGGGTTCGGGCTTTTGCTGTTGTTGGTTTTTGTAATAGCACCTCACTGGGCGGGAAATCGTCTCTCATTGTGTGTGGTTTTGATTTGCATTTCACTAAAGATTAGTGATTTTGAGCATCTTTTCATAGGCTTATCTTCTACATGCATGTCTTCTTTGGAGAAATAATTCTAATTAAGTCCTTTGCCCATTTTTAGCCCAATTAAGAAACAGCAGTGTGAAGGTAAGACCTGGTCTTATGATCCTCTCTGCTCCTTATAGAACCTGTGAGAGAGTGTACATAGTAGGTGCTCAGTAATGTCTGATTACTCTGTTTGAATAGAGCCAGATGATAGTAACTTAATACTGCCAAAATGAAATATTCCTGGACAGCAATTTATCGAGACTCACTTTATTAGCTATTAGACAAAATAGGCCTGTAGCAAAAATACTTCATGTACTTCAATTCCTGCTTCTTGGTTATTTTCTTTTGGAACCACCTGCCTAGTAACGTGGAAGAGAACTGCTTTTACAATAAAACTCTGGAGTCCTTCAGGTTTGGGTCTGCCTTCAGGGGACTGTAAACACCAAGAGGTAGAGAAGTCTTCCTCCTCTGCATCCATCTGTGGGAAGGGACCCCAGCCACCTGTGTGTGTGGAGACAGGGCATGGGGATGGGAGGCCTTCCCCTTGGCTCCACACCCCAAAGTCCCTGGGCATACTGTGGTGCCCAGTAATTGCTTCTTGAAAAATCAATAACTTAGGATTATCTGATGCCAAGATATGAGTCTAGTTACTTGCTAGCCAGGTTCCAGAGACCTTTTTATCTATACCCTGAACACTGTTAGAATCTGGAAACTGCCAGACACAGCGAGTTAGATATAGTTCCATTCACCTGCCAAGTCTCCGAGGCAAGAAAAGACAGAGAACAAATAAGAGAGAGAGAGGGAGAGAGAGAGTGAGTGAGAAAACTGGTGTATAAACTGATACGCATAGATATATGTATTGTATGGATATAAATATGTCAATTTCCATCACATGCACACGGAAATAAGCACAGTACTAGTACAAATTTTTGTTCATATATTTTGTCATGGTGTATTTTTCACAAGTGTTCTAATTCAGGCACTCATAAAAGGTTTAATAACAAGGTAAACAGCAGTGTTTTTAATGAAAATTCCCAACTGAAAACTGTCACATTATGCAATTATGTTATAAAAAAAATGATTACAGCTGTTCCTGGCCTCTCAAGAAAAACCCCAATAGAGATGAAATTTCCATAGTCACCTTGGAGAGCCTTTCTATATAAGCAGACCAGGACCTTATAAGTCCTGAATCCCAGTTACTATTTAGGTGGGATTTCAGTTCAATTTGGAAGGAAAAATCTTCCATTTGTACATTTTAGTGGTAACAATAAAACCAAAGTAACTCTAATATGATTTAATAGTCAAATTTCCTTGGCAGTAGATGAGGGTTAGCTGTGATCTGTTAACTGTACTATTATTTTACAGTCTTATGACAAGGAAGATGTTTTCTCCCTTGTTTCTCTTCATTTTTCAGATTTTTTTCTGTAAGGCATACCACTTGATTAGTCCAATATTTTTCTCTCCTACATGTTTACGTTACATATTTGCTATAATTTGTAGCAATAACATTTCTGTGAAATAGCAGTTGACAGTTGTACCTAAGTTAAAGTATGAGGTATGTTTGTTACCAAGGCATTCTTTTCTTCGGAGGAGTTTTTATTGTCATTGTTACATAATCGGTCCTAATCACTTCAATAACCACACTGGCATGAAGGAATTTTTGGGTTTTGTTTGCTTTTAGTTGCCATGTTTCCCTGAAGCTCTGGGCAAAAAAAAAAAAAAAAAAGCAAATAAATCACTCTCAAAGTTTTAAAACTAACACTGGCATCATTTTGCTAAAATAAAAATCAGTGAAATCATATTTTACATGACAAAAAGAAAAGGTGAGAAAGGTACATTACATAAGCACAATAGTATTCAACACATCTTAAATGCTGCACTTTCAGTTTTTAAATACATCTGCTGCGTCCTGCTCTAGAAAACTGTGTTCTGTCACTTTTCCTACGGTGACAAACATTAATCAAACTTACCATTATTATTAAGCACTGATTAAACGCCTACCACCTAACACAACAAACCTGCTGACTTCTCCATGAACGCGTCTGCTCATAAACAGATGAGATGACAGACAAGAAGGCGTCTCACCCCAGAGCCCTCCCTCAACATATTCTGCACACAAAAGGCCCTTCTGTGGAGCACGTTGAAAAATTTCACATCACCATCACATTTGGGCAGAGATTCCTCAGCTACAAGCTGGCAGATGTAACGTATTTGGCAGGAGGAACTTGGCACACTCATTGCAAGCCATAATTTTGATTTTGCAGAAATTTGTGGATATTCATTGCTAATTTTTTTTAAAAAATGAAAGAGTTCATCTGGGCTAATTCCTTTGGTAGAATATGTTCACCGGCAGGTTGAAATTGTGACCTTTCTGTAACATGTGCTACCCTGCTCCATTCTCAACCTCCTCTGTTAATTTGTTAAAGGTTGCCTCTCTGTCTTCTGTGTGTATCTTTTTTGTTTTGAGAGCAAAAGCCCTTCTATCCATCATACTCATTTCCCAGAGCTGGAAGGTGTCAATGGTGTAGCACATTAAGTACTAATTGAGAAGAATATGCAACAGGATATTTTGAAAACATCATTAGTCACCATATAATAGAAAAACCACCTTGTGCTTCTCTGCCACTTATTCTTCAACTCATGTCAATATTTATTTTTAGGTGAGAATTGTTGGGTGTGTAGATTGGACAAGTGATAATTAGGTTTTTAATACAGCTCTGCAGCATTTGGGTGCCCTTAAGATTTGGCATATTAAATTAGAATGCTTTGACCTGCATAGTTATGGCATATTAATCTTCAACTTCTTTCCTCTAAAGTTTTCATAGCAGCAAAGTAAAGGATCATAATTTTTGAAACAGTTACAGAAAATAGTATTTCCCTTTCAAAATATTCTCCCTGTCTCCCAGAGGCTGGCCATTCCAAGCGACCTTTTTTCTCTTTTTGTCTCATTGGCCACTTATAACCTGCCACATTTGCCTTTTCAGAGAAAAATGAGAGGAAGAATACTGTGTACTTTTTCTTCCAAAAAAGAAAAAAAATGTCCATCTTGTTACAAGTTCCTCATCATTATTTCTCTTCTTCTTGTACGATGCTGTTAGTAATTGGATTATTCGTGCCATCAAGTTAGAGATGGCAAGGAGGGAAAAAATGTTCCTTTGCATTATGTTGCTCATTAGCTGTTCTGGTTAGAGGTCTGCTTGGGTCTGTGACTCCCAGTTTTCAGCAGAGGTATATTTTTTGAATTTCAATTCTCCCTGCTTGTTCTAGCTAATATTTGCGCAAATAATTGAACCCTGGTTCCAGCTCATCCTCCAAACATTACAGTATCCTTTCTTCACCAAATTATTATTTATCTTTTGAAAACCAGGATTAAAAAATAGGCAAAGATGTTGAGTTTTTAAAAACTGCTATGGTGGTTCCATTTGGATAAAGCTCTGATGTATGTTACATTTCTTTGTTTATGTCTGCATTTTCATGGTTTTCAGAAGGTGTATTTCAACCATTTTACTTAGAAATCTCCAGCACCTACTGTGAGTGGATGCTAGGTTGCTTAATGGGAAGATGAGAAGAACAAAAGATATAAGTGTCGGAAGTTTTGCTGCAGACAATTAAACACTGAGATGAATAACCTTTTACAAATGTGACATGGGGATGAGATTTTAGCTTTTCCTCTTGAGAAGAGAGGGCTGCATGATGTGTGAATGCAGGATGGACGCTTGGTGGAGAAGGAAGACCCGGGACAGAGCAGGGCAGGGAGGGGACTCAGGCAGCTTCACCTGCAGATGAGTCAGTTCCAGTGCCCACATCTGGACCTGCTCAAAGGCAGAAAGATGGGGTGGAGTTAGGGGAACTTTCTGGATCCTTGTCAGGAAGTCTTTATCTATTAAGGTATTTTTGTTCAGGGTTGATGTCAGGCAGTTTTTCCAACAAGCTGTTGAGTCTTCGAAGACTGTGAGGTCCTAGCTTGAAGCAACCTGGGCAAAAAGCATGCTCAGAACAGCTGCTGGGAAATGGGAGGGCCAGCGGGAGGGCAGCACTGTGACAGCGCAGCCCAGGTCAGGTGTGGGGGTGGGAGCCGCACACACGCTCCGTGCGTCTGCTCCACACAGCTGGGCAGTTTCCCAGAAACCTCAGCAGTGCTACTTATATTATGGAAATAAATGAACTTGTCTGAAGGCAAAGGCAGAGTCGAATATACTTGAAGCCAAAATAACCAAGTAGGGCTTCAAAAATGAAAGAGTGGCAGACTTTACCATTAGCTCTCCATTTTATATTTTCTGTATAGTATACCAATGGTTTTTAAATGGAACATGCGTTAGTGCCAGCTGATAGCCTGTTATCCTTGCTACCCACATTCCTCAAACTTAGGGGTGCAGCAGAATCAGCTGGGGGCCTTTGTCAACTCCTCTAGTGAAGAGGGACTCAGTCAACAGAACACGAGCAAACCTTTGCCAGGAATTAACCTGGCAAAGGGTTAGTATTCAATATACACAACGAACTCAAAAAATAAATAACAGAAAGACAAGAAATACAAATAAAACACAAGCAAATAACCTTGATAGACACCTCTTGAAAGAGGAAAGACAAAATACCAATGAATGTATGAAAAATGTTCAAGGTCACTGGCTATCAGAGAAATGCTGATCACAATTACAATGAGACACCATGTCACCCCAG